>CAIGRF010000260.1:0-11711 GCA_903798235.1 Fraxinus ornus | reverse complement strand
AGTAATAAACTTTGATTCCATCATTGATCAAGCTATACATGTTTGCTTTGTCGACTTCCATGATATAGTAGCGCCACCAATGGTCAATATATAACCACTAGTAGACTTAGAATATTTTATATTCGATATCCAATCCGCAACACAATATCTTTCTAGTAACCCAGGATAATTTGTGAAGTGTAATCCATATGTTAAAGTATACTTCAAGTACCAAAAAACCTTGTTAAAGCCTTCCAATGATCATGGCTTGGATTACTTGTGAATCTACTAAGTTTATTTACAACAAATACTATGTCCGGTCGAGTGCTATTTGTAAATACATAAGACTACCTATAACTTGTGAATACTTTAGTTGTGACACACATTAACCCGTATTTTTGACAAGTATAAACTTGTTTCAATAGGGGTTTATGAGAGACTTTCTTCAAGTACATTATACCTTTTAAGTATACTCTCAGTGTGGTGAGATTGTGAAAATATAATTTCTTCTGATGTTCTAGAGATCTTAATCCCTAATATTACATCAGCCATGCCCAAGTCCTTCATATCAAAATATGTTGTTAACATTATCTTGGTGTTTATCATTATTTCGTAACTATTGGCAATCATCAACATGCCATCTACATATAGACATACAATCACGTAAGCCTTTGGTGTATGTTTAATGTATACACATTTTTCACACTCATTTGTCTTAAACCCATTAGACAGCATTATTTTGTCAAACTTTTGATGCCATTTTTTAGGGGCTTATTTCAACCCAAGCAAGGATTTAACTAATTTACAAAACTTTTGTTTGTGATTAAGAGAGAAGAACCTTTCGCGTTGTTCCATATATATCTCATCTTCTAACTCACCATTTAGAAATGCCGTCTTTACATCCATTAGATGAATTTCAAGGTTATGTAGTGCTGTAATAGCAATTAACAACCTTATCTAGGAAATTCTAGTTATGGGTGAGTAAATATCAAAGGAGTCAAGTCTTTCTTTTTGTCTATATCCCTTGGCAGTCAATCTAGTCTTATATTTTTCAATGGGTCCATGCGGTTTAAGTTTCCTATTGAAAACCCATTTACACTCTAAAGACTTATTCCCAAGAGGTAAATCAACTAACTCTCAAGTATGGTTTTGCATTTTAGAATCTATTTCACTATTGATAACTTCTTTCCAATGCGATGCTTCCGGTGTAGACATTGCTTCATTGAAAGTCTTTAGTTCATTTTCTACCATATAGGTTAGAAAATCTGGGCCAAAACGAAGTACATATTCTAGCCCTTTTACTATTCCTTGGTTCTTCCTCATTTGAAGTTCCATTTGCACTATCATAAGTACTTTTATTTGAACTTGCATTTTCTTTGTTCATATATGGAAAACTATTCACGAAGAATAATGCATTTTTCGATTCAATTATTGTTCCTTCATGTACATCTTGAATTTCAGATTTATGCACAAGAAAACGATATGCACTACTATTATTGGCGTACCCAATAAATATGCAATCAATCGTCTTATGAACGGTTTTTACTTGTTTAGGCTTAAGTACTTCGACCTTAGCCAAACACCCCTATAGTTTCAAGTATTGACAAGAATGATGATGTTATTTCTATATTTCATATGGAGTTTCTTCCATTTTCTTAAGAGGTATCTTGTTAAGAATACTATTTACCGATAAAATCGCTTCTCCCTATAAGTTTTGAGGTAGACCTGAACTTATCAACGTTGAGTTCATCATCTCTTTAAGAGCTCTATTTTTAAGTTCAGTAATACCATTTGATTGAGATGAGTAAGGTGTCGTTGTTCGATAAATGATTCCATGTTAGGAACAATATTCTTCAAACGGTGCCCTGTATTCATCACCCCTATCACTATGAATACTTTTTATTCGTTTACCAACTTGATTTTCAACTTTCTTCCTAAATGTTAGACCAATGTCCAGCTTTTCTACAATTGTAACAGTTGCCTTCAAACTTCTTAATATTCTTGGAGTTGTCTCTTTTTGGTACCACAGTGGAGATCTTTCATTTCTTATTGACAACCTTCGAACTAGTTTCAATAAGATTTGCTCCAAGTTGAACAATAGATTTCCTTTCGATGTTTCTATTGTCTTCCTTGATCCTCAATCGAAATATCAATTCCTCCAAATTCATCTCCTTGCATTTGTGACTACAACTTGGAAGGACTCACTCAATTCCATCTTTTCAACATGTATATCATGAAGTAGAACTTGAAGTTCTTGTACTTAACTTATCAAGGTTTTGGGGTCTACCATTTTGTAGTCCAAAAACTTCCCAACAATGAACTTTTTTATTCCGTCATCCTCGGTCTTGTACTTATTTTCCAACGAATCCCATAGATCTTTGGCCGAGTCCATTGAACTATACACTTCATAAAGTGTATTGTGGATTTAGGATATAATTTTTGCAAAGGAAATCTGAATGCTTCTATGCATCTAATGCAATAATCGAGTCACAATTATTTTCTTCTTCTTGTACAACACGAGCCATTTCTTTTAGGAACTTTGTCAAATTCAAAGTAGTATAATAAAACAACATCTTTTGTTGCCATCTTTTAAAATCTATGCCTACAAACTTCTCCGATTTTTTCCCATGTGGGATGTCAGAGTTTGATATAAGTATGACCAAAGGCGAAATCACATGGTTCGTACCATTAGTTATTTGATTTGAAGTAGTCTTAACATAATTCATTTCTGTTATAAATAGAAGTTCAACGTACAAAAATATAGAAAGAAAAGAATATCACACAAAGGCTTATTCTAAAGATGAAGAAAGAATCTAATAACCAAAAAGGGATATTGTCTTAAGTTTGTTGGGGCAATAGCGTTCAAGACAAGGAAATATTCAAGTTTAACTCGTAGGAGCACAATAAAATTTTAAAGAAAGAAAGTAAGAAGAAGAAAACAAAAGGAAAAACAAAATCCGAGGCAAGTGAAAACACTTTCTTCTTAAGACAATATTACCCCATAACGGTGCTAACGGACTACGGTACTTGTCTCTGGATACAACTTGTGGTAGAAGCATTTCAAATCACAAGCAACAACGAACTTAGAACTAAATTTTCTCTCTACATGAAAAATGGTTTTAGAATGACTTTTGGAGAGTATTTTACAAGAGTTTTTGATGTTATGCTCAATACAGATGATATGGGATGCTTAACGGACGTCCAAATGGTCCTTTATATAGAAGAGGAAATGTTGTGAGTGAAATGCAGTGTCCTAAACTCAACAACATTTGCCAAATGTCGCAGCATTTGTTGTCGCTAGTCTGTAGTTGACATTTCACTCGAGCGCGCGACAGTGACAACTTTTCATCAGAGTTTCTATCGTTAGCCTGTTGAGTGACAGTCTCACAGCTTGAGCGATAGTCGAGCGATGAAGATAGCCATTTTTTCGTCCGTATTTCCTCTTTTCTATCCAAATTTGGATCGCAATTTCTCATTTATTCGGAATTGATATTGAGATTCCAAATATATCACGATGATCTAATCAACGAGTAGACAAGTAGTCTATTTATATTCATAACTTGAGCATCGGATCAAGTCCAAATATTTGGTCGAAATTGATATGAAAGTCACTTTTTCATACTTAATTTCTCTAAACCAAATTCCAACAACATCTTCAAACTTATCCAACTCCGATAAGATTGGATCCTAACTAGCTTACAACTCCCACTCATATTGAAATACGTAAATCTTTTGCATCTCTTAAACAGACAAGGCTTCAAGTATCCTAATCCTACAAGAGTGTACTACTTACCTCTATAAATATATGTTCTAATTCATTATTCAAGTATGTTCTTACATTCAATTTAAAGTCTTATGCTTATATTTCTCCATTTCGCTAACTTAAGTATCAGATGGGCGACGACGGCACACTTCGATGCCTTTGTTTCAGTTACCGGAGATTTCGTTCGTGATCATCATCAATTGTCAAGCTCAAGAATCAACCGATGACAATTTTTTTGTAACATCAATACATATTCTCTTCCTTCTCTCGTTGTATTCATCATCTTCTTCCTCTCACTTTAGTTTTTCATTTTTGTTAAAGATCTTAGTGTTCCTTTGTGTAATCAGGGAGAGGAAGGTTTCTCTTTGTGAGAGTGAAGAGTAACTAGCTAGTTAGGTAGAGATTTTGAAAGCTGTGTTGAGAAGTCTTGGTGATTTCTGCCTTTTATTGAATACTGTAAGAATTTGGTTTGATTTTAGAGCTTGAGCTATATGTAGAAAATTGAGAAGAAAGCTATTTGGAGAATCCAAAAATTAAATGAACTTTATGATAAACTATTGGTCTATTTACAGTTAAAAGAGTCCCTAACTAGTACAACTCGTATCAAATAATTACTAGCTAGCTACATACAAGACGAGATAATAGATTTCTACAAGACAACGATACAAGAGTACCAATTTAGTTTAGCATTCTCTACAAGATGAGGTACAAGAGTCCTAATCAAGTTTAGCTTATCTCTAACATAATCCACTTCAATAGGATGCTCAATGGGTGAGTAGGCTTTTGAGCAAATGAACATCCAGACCTTAAGGGGTGAACAATCTTGTGTACTCTTTTACTTTCTTGAACTGTCTCGAGTGTTTGTTTTGGGTTAATTGTGTTATTGGGGCGGTTCAACTGACTTCAAATATTAATGGAATTTTGAATTTTCTATTAGTGATTCTAAATTCAAATTTCAAATTTTTTCTTTCTTTCTAACATTTGTATTGTTTATTCATATGACAAGGCTTTCTACTATCCAACAACAGATTTTCTGTCTTTCATGAATTTATATATATTCTCCAAAATTGTTTACGTGTGTCTAAGTGATCATTTGTTGCTCTCTATTTTAAATAACCTGTTTTGGTTCTGAAATACAATTTTTAGCACCCATTACTCATTGAACTTATTGTTATGACTCTATTAAAACTTTTTAATATCCAAAATGCTTTCCTAAGAGCATGTCAAATTTAATTTTTAATATCCCACACGTGCACAATTTTCATAAATAAATAATGATGCATTTGAACTCACGACCTTCAATTGTTGTAATACCATGCCGAAGTACCTCGTCCGAGAGCTAAGTTATTGAATATAGAACACATTTATTCATTTAAATTTAGCAAGGAACTTCGTATTTATTCTGAATTTTAAAACCTTGATTCTCCAGCTTCTGTAATACACATTTACAAGTACATGATCATTTTTATCACTTGAGTCTAAAATTGGCAGTGAAAGTATACTGAGAACAAAGTATACCTCTGGTAACAGAAAGACAACCAGCTGCAGATTTTTGACATACACGGTAAACTTTTTCTATTGCAAGGCACAAAGTAAAGCTCTATTAACAAAAAGACAACCAGCTGCAGATTTTTGACAAACAGTAAAAATCTTCTCTTGCAAGGCTCAACATATCGACCATGAATCAATCCAGTAGATTAATCCTTGATAAAAGGACGACTGGAAACCACAAAACAAGTTCGACCAAGTCTATATTGTTCCATATAATACAACATTTATGCACCTAGATAAACAAAAGGATGGAAGAATGTCGACACAAAACATAAAATGTAGAAGTAAACGAGATAAACAAAAGGATGGAAGACTGTCGAAACAGAACAGATAATGTAGAAGTAAACGAGTTTACTAGGAAGAGACTCAGACAAGGCAAGATGTGCGGAAGCAGAAGAAATGGATGTTTCTATGTTACTAAAACCTAGGATACCATTACGGGTTCTCGCTTGAGACTGATAACAGCCTGACGAAGCCAATGATAACCATTTCGATAATGTTCAAGTGATAAGCAAAGCTGCCTTATAGCCTCTCGTTTCTCTTCTGCTCCTTCCCGAATAACTTCTTCTTTTCTCTTGACCTCTGTCTCCAATTCTTCAACTCTTGTACGTAACTTCTCTGCCATTTTATGTGACCCTTCAGCTGCAACAATCAATTCAACATGCTCCATATGTAATTGATGCAAATGATTCTTCGTTTGATCAATTTGGTCATCTTTCAAACCAATCTCTGCAGAAAGGGTGCAGATCTTGGCATCACGACTGTCTTTCTCATACCTCAGCATGTTGTAATTCAGTTTTAATGCTTGAAGGATTTTATTTAATTCTTCAATGTGATCTTTTTTATCGGAAATTTCAACCTTCAACTGCTCAATTTGAGCTCCAAGCATAACTCCCATCTCTTCTTTTCCAGCTTTGGCTCGTCTGACATTCTCCTCTAAGGATTGGCAGTGCAAATCCAATTCTTTTAGGTTATTCTCCAAATAAGATTGTTCCTTCGATATTATAGTTAAATCAGATTGAAGTTTCTTATTTTCTGCGGATAAGCTCTTACTGGCATTTGAAATTGCTTCTTTCAATCCCTGGATTTCTTGATCTCTGTCAGCAAGATTGGATTTGTACCTCTCTATTTGATCCTGTAGCTTTGAAACCTCACTTTTTTCATTCTCGAGTTTAATTATGCAGACGGAAATCTCCTTTTGGGCTGATTTAAGCTGATCTTGCAAATGTTGAATAGATGACCCATTGCACTCGAGTTCGTCCCTAAAGCTTACAACTTCCTTTTCCGACTCATGCAGCTTCTCTTGCGTAATTTTCAGCTCTTCCTTGAGTGTCCGAATTTTGTTCACTGGGTCAAAATCATCAGCTTTTGATCCATCATTGCTTTCTTGAAGCCCTCTGACCTGATTTTGCTCTACTTCAGCATCTTTAAGAGATCTATACTTCTGAAGCTCAATCAACAAACGACTATTTTCTTCTTCAAATAGCTGAATCTTATCCTTTGCAATCCTCAAATCTTCTTCACATACTCTAGCAAGAGCTTCAGAATTTCCATAGGACGATTTTATAAACAAGCCTTCAGAAATCTCTTTCTGTTGCATCTCAAGTCTTTCTTTCACATCCGAAAGCTCAGTCTCCAATTCAGTAATCCTACGCAACTCATGATCCTCAACATTGCTCTGTGTGCCAGAGTAATTATTAACAGAGGAATCATCCGAGACAGATTCGGAATCAGATGTAGATGAACCATCTACTTTATTTAAATCTGAGCCACTTCCACCAGTACCAAGAAAGACAGCAACGGATTTAGGACGACTCGGATAGCGATTGGGAGATGGCAAAGAGGATGGTGGTTCAGATCCCACATCAGATATTCCAGATCCCTGAGATCGGAGATCAGATGGAATACTTTTACGAAGTTCTCCAGTCACAAGATCATAACGCTCTGCTAGTGCTCGATACATTCGATAAAATTCTTCAACAAGACTTATCAACTCTGGTCTCTTCTGATAGTACATTTCAGCTCTTCTAGCAAATGAATCTGCATCCTCTTCTATGAGTTTTAACATCAGTTTGACTTTCTGGTCCATTTCTGGGATCATTAAACTTTTCCTCAATTTTTTGGCTCGACATATATTATTCAAATTATAAAACGGGAGAATTCTAACAATAACTAGAAAAATATATAACTGAACATAAGAAGATGAAATTTAACAATTTATCTTTACAATTTAGAGTTAATACAATGATTTAAATCAATGAAGCCATTTACAACATCGAAATTGTCTAGTTAATCAGTTGATAGTCAGATGCATTATCTTTCTATTCCTGATGCTTGCAAAAAAACAAAAAACAAAGTCGAACTGAAAACTTATCTTTGTGGTTTTAAAAATCTATTTAACATAATTTCCATGATTTCTATGTCAATGATATATTTATTACCTTCAAGATTATCTTGTAACCACTTGGAGTTTTTGGGACTAATGTGGCTATTCCACCACCATGAATGCGACTTTTTTGATTCCATCCTCTTCATCTTATTTGACTTAACCTGAAAGGAAAGAACCGAGATCACGCTGGAACGAGCAAAAGATCACAACAAAACAACAAAGCCTCCAATGAAAGTAAATCTGAGGTAGGCTACATTAATAATTTTCTGCTGTTCGTTTGATATAGCTACATCTACAAGAAGATCGGAAGAAACTAACTCTAAGCAACTACAACAGCCACAACACATGCTTTCCCTTGTTCACATGATAGCCTAAAAAACCAAGCTTCCAACGAACCAAACCCATGTAGGATAATTTCATATGATTGCTTAAAAAGGAAAGATACACAGCATGAGGTTTCTTACCAGTGTCGATGCCATTATATGTCAACACCTCACTAAGAAAGAAAGGAAGTCGACTACCTGCAAATTATATCTATATACATGAGCATGGATATGCATATCTAACATATAATTCATTTAAAAATACATAAAACTGATTTGGATTTCATCTGACTATACCTTACAATTATTCATCACCAACATGTACTGATTAATATTCATAACCACGGTAAAACGTATTTCGTGAAACTACAATATATAAATTACCAGTCAAGAAAACATACACCATACTAGTGTTGACAAGATTTTCATTTCTAACTATAATATCTAACAAACATAAAATAGAAGAAAACAGCTTCATTTAGCCAAATGGTTAGGTAGACAACCATGGTTACATATAATTCATGACAAAAAGGGACAGAAAATGACATGGTCCATAGCTGCATACCTATTAAATAAAGGCAATAAAAGAGTGAGTTGACTAATTCGATTATTGGGATGGAGCCTCAATAAATGGGCTAGGACTAGCCTGGTCCGGCAAAATAATGAAAATACATAAATGTTGAAAAACTTTTTCTACAAACAATAGAGTAGACAAAGTTTATGGATCAAATCTCGCCTTTGCTTATTCATGAAAATTGTACACAAGTTAAGGCTTTTGATAAAAACATAAAATCGACTCGCACACGTTGAAACAATAATTTAAATGAATAAAATGTCTCATCTCTATAGATCTTGAGGTTTCAGGCAATGTAGTTCGATTTAACTATTGAATCGCCAGCATACTCCTAAGTCTCGAGCCTTGATTGAATCATTTCAAGAAAAAAGGACCATTTTTCATCAATATTAAACTACTGGAAGCAATTGATGTGCTTTGTACTTACTGTATGATTTATTATCATGTGAAAAATCATAAAATTTTAAGGATTTTCATGGAATTATTAATACATTATTATTATTATTAGAAATTCATTCGTGCGATTCAAGAAGAAATGCAAGCATAAAACTCAAAGTACAGAATTTCAATAAATAAGTTACAATCATTAAATTAACATAAAGAAACAAAAAATAAAGATAATTCCCAAGATAACATTACATTAATCTGAAATTTCATGGCCACATATGTAAAGCTCCCATTTCAAATAACGCAAGTGAAAATGACAAAACCNTTTTTTTTTTTTTTTTTCTTGAACATTCAAGTGAATGTAGGGACACAAGTAAGGAAGGCCCAAGAAAAGTTGTGAATCTCTTGCAAGAGAGACAAAAAGGTTGAGAGATTCTTATATAGTTGTGCAAGGCTTTGTATTATCAGCTCTAGAGAGTGGAAGGGGGCGTGCTGGGGGACGGTTCAAATACAATACAAATATCTGGTATTTGTTCACATGGGGATGGCGGGATTATTCGAGACTAATCATTATTTTATTATTTTTGCGTTAGAAAAATGGTGGAGAAATAAGAAATAAAGGCTATCCGGCTACATATACATATATCTTACATTTTCATTTACAATTATCTGCGTGTCAATATCTACGTTCTTGATTTTAAACTCATCCATCACATCACTGCATAAATTTCATCCACATAAATTTGTACGTCAACCAAGTTGTCAAGGGTATTGTACATATATCATTATTCATCCGAGTATTAAATAAACAAGGAACTTTGCTATCTATACAGAAAATCTGTAAGTAGCTTGATAGATGAATATCTGGCATGTACAAATTTTCTGTTCAAGTTGAATAACTTTTAAACGAGTAAGAGAGTCAACTAATAAGTAAATATGAGCACACGTGTTCATGATGAGAAAGAGGTTCACTACAACGATTTTTATGTACAAGTGATTGGATCAATCATTTAGATCATGATATTTTGAACCTCGAATCCACCTCGATATTCGATGTCCATTTGTTCATATCTTTTATTTTAAGATTCAAGGTGTCACATTTGAATAGTTACAGATCTGAAGTGTCATGATTTAAATAATTGATTATATTGCTTGTGCATATTGGACCCCATTATTGAAGCTTTTGTCGTCCACAAGGACAAGAATTTGAGGGTCAATCGCCGTGAAATTTAATTTTCTATAAATAATAAACTAACGTGTCAAAAAATGTGTGTTAAAAAATAGTTTTACCCAATCTGATTTTACACTACTAAAATATGAGTAGAGACAAACTTTTTATCAAAAGATCATTTTGCTAGATGGTATTTGTTTGACAAAATTTCGCTTAAATCTATAATGGTAAATTGGTAATAATGGTTATTTATTTTGCTCCATTATTTGGCTTCTCAATGTGAACAGATTTTTTATATTTGATCCGAAATATTTTATGCACGTTTTCCATCGTTTTAATTAATGCACCCGGGGATTATTAATTATATAAATCAGGCAAAGTCATACACGAATTCAAACGTGATCAACAATTGATTTTCTTTCGTTTAGTTTTCTTGATTGTGGGAAGAAGTGGGAATATTATATTGTTAATTAATAATTTGAGGCTTGGAGAAATGAATTCATAATAATTAATGATTGGATCTTATGATTCACCAAGTTGTGTAAAAATGGGTGGTAAGTGCAGGTTTTGGACTATTCAGTCCGTTGAAATATCGAATCAAAATCAATTTTTAGGCCATGTTTGACAATCATACTTTTCTAGCTTTTTTCTTTCAACATACTTATTTTTAACAATACATTCACATAATAAAATATTTTACACGTAAATTTGAAGACTTTTCCTACTTTTTATTCACACATTCTCCTAAAAATCACTATTTAAAACTCGTTTTATGAAAAATATGATTGTCAAACAGGCGCTTAATCTCTTTTCGACGGCTCCTAGGTTGCTTCGTCAATTATAAAGGATTGTACACGGTTGAACTTTTTAGTCCAATGACCACGAGGACTTGCTCGGTTGTGTCCTGTTTGGTTTCGATAAAAAATACATTTTAATAGATTTCGGTAAAAATCAATGAAATTTGTGATTGAAAAGTCTCATAAAACATCTTATTAAAATTAATTATTGATTTTAATTTATATTTTTATCAATTTTTTTTTTTTTAAATTAAACAAAACAAGGGCTCAATGTGCAAAGTGCTTTTTATACTTCACCATGATTTATTGATTTAATTTGCAAATATATAACGAGCTGGTTTAATTTTTTTTTTTTCAATCATCAATTTAAAAAGCAATCATGCTTAGAGTAAAATGTTGTTGACAACATGTTACATGACATGCTATTATTGAACATTTAAAAAAAATAATGTATCCGTTCAACCAAATTTTTTTTGCCACTTATATAACATTGTTCAATCGAGCACTAGCCGAGTCCCAACCATCCATAATATTATCAAGGTTTTAGGCTAGGTCAATGCAAATAGGGAACAATACATATATTTAATGCATTTATAAAGATAGAGTTTCAAGATTATCAAATTCAATAGTTATTCTTCATTTCTCGATCACAATCACAAATTTTATAGGTCACAATTTATTTATCGATCACAAATCACAAATCACAAATTTTATAGGTTACAACTTATTTCGCGATCACAAATTATTAAATTAATTTGACACAACTTAACAAATTAT
>CAIGRF010000252.1:43489-77861 GCA_903798235.1 Fraxinus ornus | reverse complement strand
TGTTTGAGTCACATTACATTTTTCATTCTCATTCTTCTATTCATTTTCAACCACACATTTTTCAATAAAATAATATTTTTCATCACATCAATAATTTTTCCTTCTTTTTCAATCACATATTCCCCATTACATCAACCAAAAAAATACATTCTCTCCACAAAAATGCCTACCAAACAAAGGCTTAATTGATATAAAATTTATATATGTGTAATTTTAAGCAGTCGAGCTAATTGTATTCACGTCAACTACAAATTCTAACCAAGCACGTATATTTGCACGAAAACAAGTTCTTTCCCAAAAAAATCTCTAATTACGTTTTCTTATTGCAATCCTTATACGTATATTTTTTTAATTCATTAAATAAATATGTAAAAAACTGATGAACAACTAAACTTTTTATAGGGGGAATTTGAAAGTGAAAGATATGAAAGTCTCGAGTTGGATTATTACATGCAGAAAAAAAAAATCACAATTTTTATATTTGAAAATTATCATGGGAATAACAAGTCGATTACTTGACCAAACGGTCCAAACTAGACCAGCATCGGAAGCCGTCCAAATTGCTGCCATCTTCCACGTGGCGAGACAGCGTGACGTCATTTGATCTTGATAAGACGTGATTGGGCTAGAATTGGATGGTTGATTCAGTTTTTTGTTTTGTTTGAAAATAGCAAGAGCATGTTTCATTTTTGGGTCAGGCTAGAACTACCTAATTTCCTCTCAATATGAGGTCGTCATTTGTCAATTCGGACATCAATTAGATAAAAAAATTATGTACAAGTAGAATTTTCTTCCATTTTTTGTCCAAGATATATTTCCAAATAATATTTTAATAAAGAATGCTTAATTAAAAAAAAAGATTTATGTGTACTATTATTTTATTGAATAATATGTGATTGAAAATAAGGAAAAAAAATATTTTAAAAATAATGAGGATCAAACGAGGGTTAAAGGTCGATATACACGCGTCGCTTGGTGGTCAAATCTCTGCACGTTGTGCCACGTTTCAGTTCATTAAAGTTACGTCCAATGGATATTTTTGTGCCCCATTACTACTCCCGTCACAAAATTAGTTTTCGCCTTTGTCAATCCAAATAATTGATGGGATACCCATCCAATTTCAATAATTCATACTCAATGATGGATGGTTAATATCATGAAGTATTCGACCATACCTATAAATTTTAGGGAGGAATCGTTTTCCCTTTTTCCAAATGGAAAATATAAGGGTAGATTAGGAATTTCTCGTAAAATATCTGTTCATCATTTGAAAAATTACACAGTTCGAGAATTGACGACTTACTCATGCAGTGATTTTGACATTAATTAATGGGTGCTATTGAGCGAAGAGTATAGATTGAGTTGGATATTTTGACATCAATTCGATCGGTGAAAGTTATTCTATTCCATTACGAGAGTCATCAATATTAAATAGAAAATGATGAAACATCGACAAATATTTATTTTTTGTATATTGAAGAATTCATAAAAAATTTCAACAGAGAAAAAAAAAATGAAAATATTGCAGGAGTTGTTGCCATCTCGCCATTGTGACCCCGCCACTAAATATAAAGAATATGACATAGGAATTTAATATACCCTTCTCTTTTAGATTTGGAAACAAATTCATTTAACGCACGAATTAAGATTTTATTATTCTCTAAATTTAGAATTGACGAGATGAAAAAATGATATCGTAACGTAATTTTTTAAAACTTTAATTTAATAACGAGTTTCGATATCTTTATATTTTGAAAATGGTCAATTAACTAGTCAAACGATGTGGGACTATAATTTGGCTCCCATGTTATTTTAGTTTGTTTTTCGCTTCAATATTTGACCTTTAGTTAATGAATTCAAACTTTTTGGGTGGTAGTTCAGATGTCAAATCTGCGCCTAAATTTAATCATAAGTTGTAATGTTTCTAAATTTTGATTAAAAATAGTCACAACTTGTGACTAAATTTTGCATGAGAAGATGAAAGACGTTATGAACAAGTTATCTTCATCGTCAAAAGAAGCCAAGATTTGACTTCATTTGTAGTAGTTAAGCAAAGTTATATATGCTCATAAACAAACTCTGTTCATATAGTCATTATAACTCAACAAGCAAAGTAAAATACAAAGAACATGAGAGAGCCATGCTTGTACAAGTTCCTGCAACTCAAAAGATAAATAAGAGGTTGCGACTCACGAGTAACTTAAGCTTATGAAACTCTTTGCAACTTGACTAGCAAACCAAAAAATACGAGCGATTTCTAATTGGTAAAATCATAAAACTTAAATTTGAAGTAAACGAAACAAACGAACCTTACTTGTACAAGTCTTGGCAACTCGAAATCTCACAACATTGGCTCGACAAGTCGTTCTTTTACAACGATTGCACCTCAAATAACAAAGTAAAATACAAAAGGCAAAAATCATAGCATTAGAATCCACACACGTAACTTCTAGTCTTTGACATAAAAAATAAAACTTCTACAATTGAAATGAAGACTATTAGAAACCGATTATAAAGATTCAATAGTAGTCTAGGATAAAGTTCGAGTTGTCTAATTGAAACATGAAACATTTTTTGATAACGGCTACTATGATAAAATTGTGTAAAATCTACTGACCGTTGAAAGAATAATGAAGTATGCCCATGTTTCGTCTGGATTAAAATCTGATTTTAATCAAAATCAAAATCAAACAATCAATATTAACCACATCTTTCATGGATCCCACAACTTTTCAATCACATTTCAAAATTTTTTACCACAATCTGCTAAAAATTTAAGTTTAATCCCCACCAAACACCATATATACTAATGACAAGACAATTTCGTAGAAATAAAAGTAAATGTACACCTCACATGAACTTGACAATAATCGTTCGATTATTTCTACACACTAATTTATATTTCATTTTCACATCATTGGAATAGTGAGAGGAGTGCGTTCTAATTTTTCTCTCTATAAATCTCCTCCGGAAACTGAAAGGGATGAAGATCTTCAAGTTTCCCATTGAAAACTACAAAAGGAAAAAGATTTAATATGACCAATAAAAGGTATTATTCGGCTCCATGCATTGTTATCATCATCATTAGTTTTTTTTATTACACAAGTCAAAGGTTGTAATAAATCAGTAAAAAAGACTGTATTCTTTTCTTTTCTATCTCTAGTTTGTTTGGTTTCACCTATTTTTTTTTATTTTTTTTCTCTGTTTCCTCTCTTTACTGCTACGACTACTCATCAACAATACCACTACGTTCATCAATTCAAGGTGGAAAACTTTCAAGTCTCTCCCTCTCTTCTTACTTGTTTCTCTGTCTTTAGGGATATTTCAAGTTCAAATCTTTAAAACAAGATTTGGGTTTCAGTCGAATTTGAGTGCGAATCGATTCGATTTTGCTGATTGTCTAACCAATTCGTTGCCAAATCCAGAACGTAATCAATTCCACAAGAAAAAAGACCCATCATCCCTTTCTTTCTTTTTCTGTTATATTTTTAGTCATTTCTTGATGGAATTTTCTGGTTCCTCTTTATATACCAGGTACTGTAATTTTGACTCTGTTTATTTCTTCAGCGTAAATTCGACAAGATTGATGGGGCTATTAGGGTTTCAGTTAGCCAAAATTGAAGGGATGCCATTCTTTTTCCTTTTTGATATAGTTTGGTTAATTAGCTGCTGCAGGAGTTCTACACTTGAACGACTTTAAGCAATTATTGGTTTTATCTGCGGTGCATTTTTTTTATTTATTTTTACTAGTCCTTGATTTCCTGTTTCGTATTATTATTGCTAATTAGGAATGGAAGACGTGGAACTTGCATATAGAAGTAAGCATGGGAGAGCGCAGTTTCATGCCTGTCTTGTGATATTGATGTCACCTTTCCTTTTCTGTTCTGTTCAGTCACTTAATGTTCACCTCGACTGCATTTGTATTTTACTTTTGCAATGCTTTTTATTTATATTTTTCCTGCAGAAAGTACTAGAGAATTTGACCAGCTATATATCTTCTGATTATTAAAGGCACAGGTAAACATATTTATCTCTGTTCATAATTTTACACTGACCTCGTGAGTTGCCAACTGCTTTGTTGGTTGTCTTCATTTAATGAGTTTGCACTTTATCACTTGGCTTGTGCTTGTTTTTCAAATTTCCTTTTGATGATTGCCTGGTTTGTATAGACCTCCTTAATGTCACGGTACAAGATATCGTATCTGAAAGACTGTGTATATGTGTACATCGAGAGGACTCGTGCCCTTCTATTTGGTTTATTCTGGTATTCTATTTCATGTGTCCACTTTCTGATTGTTTACTGTTTGGGCTAGCAGATAAAGGAATTTCAAGGAAATGGGATGCTTTGTATCAACGCCGAAGGACACAGGTGGAAACAGAAAGAGACCGTCAAACATTGGGGAGGTCTCTGTATTTGTCCCAGGTTTAAGGATTCCTAAGACCGTGGATTTCTCCCAGGCACTAGGCGATCATTTGTCTAAAAGTTTAGTGGAACGCCTTTCTGCTCTTAGAACCAGAATTGTAGTTATGGCAGCACAAGAAGCTCCGACTATTACAAGAACAAGACGGAGAACTGCTACTCAACATGGTTATTTGTAGCATCCTTAAAAATTTTTGTTCTCTGATATTGCCTCTTGATGTTTAACCAGATATTTCCTGCAGGTGGTTCAACTCTGGGAGATCTTCTTCAGGCTCTTGAAGATTATTTACCTGTTCTTTTGGGTTTGGTTAAAGATGGTAAGCATGTTAGGCACCAATCTATTTAGCAGATATGCTGGGAAGATATTGTTCCTAAGCATTACTTCTTTTCATTGTATAGGGAGCCCATTGCAACACAAAGTACAGTTTGTTTGGGTCAATCAGGAGGATGAAGCAGAGGTCAAACTAGCATTCTCAACTACAATCTTCTGTATAATAATTCTTTTCTTTTCAGGGCACTACTCATCTTACTGTTATTATTTATTTTCCAGGAAACGGCAATGTATAGTGCTTGGTATGAAGTATTGTCAGTTTTGCACTTGATGGCGATGCTATCGTTATCCCAAGCTAATCTATTACTTCTTCCTAGAACATCTGCTGATGGTTATCAGGCAAAGATATCAGAAGGTAGATTGTTATTGCTAAATCCAATTTTGCAGAAGTAATATGGTTAAGTAGTTAAACTGCGGATGTCACCAAACATCTTGAGAAGAATTGTAACTTTTACATTTATTGAGTCCCACCTTCAATCATATACTGTTTCTTTTAACCTGTTATTATTTGAACATATGGTAGCATAGCTGATCAATTTGCGGCATGTGCATGTACTTAATAGTCAGTGAGGTAATATTTGTTGGCAATCATTCATATCCTGGTCCTTCTCTGATTGAAATTGGATTTGGAAGATTACTCAAAATATTCAGTCCTGTGCAGGATTTCGTTAAATCATAAAGAAACCCTGTAGAAGGAATATTCATGTGATTGATAGGTTCTATTGGTAATGACCTAGAGGAGAATATACCATTACTGTCATATGATATTCTGGCTAGGTGTGGACATGGCCTGTCGCAATTAATTGATGACAAGGATATGTTTGCACTCAAATCAGTGTTCTCACAAATGGAGGCCAAGATTTTCTTTTTACAGCATAATATATCCTAGTGATGATTATACATAATGCTGCATAAATGTCTATTATTCTCTATAAATAAAAGTCTGTAAGAGATTTAACCAAGACAAAAGCAAATATTGTGTCCATATTAGAACAACAGTATTTGAAGATTTTATCAGTTCATTAAGTAATAGGGAAAAATATGTGGCTTATTGTCTTTGGGTGACGACCTAAGAAGCACAGACATGGATATTAGACGGACTCAGGGCGTGCATTTTTTCGAAGAGATGGGACAAAAAATGCTATGGAGATATTAATGGAAACATTTTAACTTGCAGGTAGCCAAATGATAATAGAGGTCATCAGTGTGAGAGGATTCCTAATCCTCTTAACAATTTTTATAAGTTGTGAATCACCTTTCTAATTAAAAATTGGTCATCTGAAGTTACCAGATTCCTTGGGTCTTTACATTGTTTGCATTGTTTTGCTTCTACTCCATTTCAATCTTTTCTTCTTTGTATCCTCCTTTAATTGTAAAATTACTTATATAATAATAATCTGACCATTTTTCCTTTCCAAAATTTCATTATAATCTGAAAAGTAATGAGCATTCTCTCTGGCCAAAACTAGAAACATAGTAGAATTATTTTGTGTTTGTGTCCAATTTTGGAAGAGTTTTTGTGCTTCTATGTGAGCCAATATATGTTTAAGTAGACACATAAAAGTGAAGCCCTGGGAAATGTATTCTCCACAAGCTTGTGTGTTTCAATGTACTGCAATTTCCAGCTTTTGATTTGGAGCCAAAATATTCTGATTGCGCTTGAAAGTATGCGAAGAATCTTAATTTCACCTTTTCTTGTTGAGTATCTGATCTACTTTAGTCGATTCATGCCTGTTTCCAGTCACGTGCTTCATACATTTTTTCTCATTTCTGCTGTCGTTTGTCCATTGTCCCTTTTCCAACAGAGAGCAGGCGATCTGCTATTGATATTTTCCTTAAGGCAGCTGGTTACCTTGACTGTGCAGTCCGGCGTGTTCTCCCACAATTGCCTTCCGAACTCAGGTATCTTGATGATGACTTTTGGTTAGCAATTAGAATCATCTCCATGAACTGCAGGATCACCCTTTTGACCATACATCTGCATTAGGAGAAATCTACCGGTGGACCTTGCAGAAGGTGTTCTACGAGCACTTTGCCTCCAAGCGTTGGGCCAGGTATTCTCTCATTTGGCCGCTATCTCATTTTACTAAGAAGCAGGCACTGCTTTAGGAAGTGATCTTATACAACTGTTATATTTTTGTGTTTCCTTAAGAGCTTCCTCAGGTTAACTCATATCAACCTTTTGATGGGTACCTGGACTAGATTTAGCTTTTTCGGTTTATGATGCTGCATAAATTAGACCACTGGAAAGAAATGAAAATGGCAAATGTGATTATGAAAATATCTCAGCATCTGTTAGTGTCATCCCAATTTTTGAATGGTCTATCATTAACAACATAAAACGTGACAGTGTTAATTGCTATAAGAGGATAGTCAATTGAATTGTGCTTAAAAACATTGCAGAAATTGTGTAACAGAAGCTATGGTCACAAGTCAACATCAATTGGTGTCTTGAAATTCTACATGTATGTGAGGTCACCCTGAATAATACGGATATAATAGAGCTTTGAAAGGATTTACAAGAAAATATTAATGAATCAATTATTTCTTAAACAATTGGCTAAAACATTTCATGCGATTACGTGGGTAACTTCTACTTAGAAACTTTGGCCAAAGCATGTTATACTTTTTCATTCAGTGCTCACTTTATGTTTCCTAGTGTTATTTATGTAGTTATGATTGTTAGTGTTTGTACAATGCAAAAGTGAATTGGAAGTGGGGGGAACTACGGGGTACAATGTGGTTTTTGAGACCCAATTTAGTCGTCGCCTAGAATGTTTTTCGACTCAGTGGAGACTTTGGTAGATTAGTCGATCAGTTTCAGACAGATGGTAACTATTAGACTGGTTTACAATGTCTGGCTAGACTGCTGCTAGATGACACTGCTGGCTTAGAACTTTGGGTGGTAATGCATGGGTTAGAGTCTTAGTTTTTAGTTTATTCTGGACTTTATGACTGTTTACTTTTGTGAATTGCACGTGTTATGCTTATGTTTTGCTACCTTTGACACACATAATAAACATTTATCCGATGCTTGTTTAAGGTGAGCAATAGTGCCTGCTCCATCATAATTGAATTTATAGTCTAGCCTGCAATGTTATAGCTCCAACATAATGCATGAGTTGGTGTCTTAATTTTTAGTTTATATTGGACTTGATGGCTTCTTTTGCTTGTGTCAGATTATTTAATTACTTGCTTTTGATGCTCATTTAAGATGAATCACCTAATTTTTCTATTGCTTCACGTCTTCTCACTCTTGAGTAGGGCGTTGATATTCAACTTGGACTAGCAATTGACAGTACAAAGGCCACATTAGCTGTGAAAAGAAGGCTTGCATGTGAGATGGTAAAATATTGGCAGCAGGTATCTTTTCTTCTCTCTCTGTCTGTATGGTTGACCAAACAAAAACCAGTTCAAATATTTGAGGAGTTCTATTTATATTCTTTTTTCTTTTTTTTTTTTGTGCTTATTATTAGCTCCAGGCTTCTTTGATGTTTGAAGTTTCTTGTAGCTAATTTTTTTTTTCCTTCGCTGCTTATGGAGAATGTCGAGAAATTTCATCGTTCCAACCTTCTCATCCTGCTTGCTTTTGTCATCCTAATTATAATCTGCTGCTAAACGCCCATTACTATTTTATTTTCTCATGCGCACTTGATTATAGAAGTGACTAAATGTTTAATAGATTTGATAGTGTGGTAAAAATATCTTTTAGTAAGGATTCACACTTCACTCATTTGTCTGTGTTAAGAAATATTAATTTTCTTCATTAAGCCTAACCTAAAATGGTCTAATGTCATCATTATTGTCAATTTTCACACAAAATCACAGATTAGTGGCAGTGGATTTATCCAGGACATTTAATTGAATCAGAGACTTAGTTTTCTGAAACCGTGAAGTCTAAATGTGAAGTCTAGACTTCACGGTTTCACCTAATCAGCTTCGTTTCAGCTGTTGCTACTAAACATTGCATCTCTTTTTTGTTCCTGAATTTTTAACTGTAGGATATTAGAATCGGTTTAATGATCAGTTCAAGCTTTGCAACAACAATTGAATTATTTAATTAAATACACACAGTATTAGCATGTAACAAAAAAATGAGCGGATATGGATGTGTAAAGGCCGTCATCTGACGTGGTCAAATAATGAAAAATGTCTTTATTGTATGGAGAGATCTTTGATACGAATAGGCTTTGTTGGAGTTGTGCCAGATGAGGCAGAAAATTGTGCATAAGACCTCTGTCCGCACATCCACCCTCCTAGTACAAACGACTCACTTGAATAATATCAGATGCGGAGTGAGATAACTTTGTCTCACAACAAAATTACTTTTTTATTATTAGCGGAATTTTAATGTCATCAAATATTTTTACTTGATTTTCCTTTTAGGAATTCTTAGTTCATATATTAGACTGGTGTAAGGGCTGAAGTGAACCTAAAACCAATAATTGTCATCTGTCACTTTGTAGGCTCAAGATAACCTCGTGAACCTACCATTGGCAAATGGGTGGGGAGAAAAACATAGGTTCTTTGTGAAGTGGAAACACATTGAAGCTAAGGTATCTTGTTTGTATTACTGTCACTTTATTTGACACTTTCAAGCAGCAGTTATTCTATTATTAGCAAGTCCCTTGCAAGTAAGAAGTTAATCTAAAATTACTGGGTCATAACTACTATGGTCCCCGATACCTTGTTCCCTGTTCATGCAAGCTGATGATATGAAAAGTACCGACAGAGTGACTACTATCATTTTTAACTTCACATTTACTTTCTGAGGTTTGGATAGCTGAATATTCATATACATTCGATAATTTGGATGTATATGATTTAAACTGACCTATAATAAGTCTTCATCAGTATCGTTCTTGTGAATTTGAAGTTCACTTTGATGCAAGAATTTCATGTTCCTTAGGCTGCAGCATATTACTACCATGGTCTGATTCTTGATGAGGGAAACACAGAAAAGTCTCATGGAATGGCTGTAGCTGCTCTGCAAGCAGCAGACGAGTATCTCAAGGAAAGCAAGAAGGCTTGTGAAGCTTTTAATGCATCTGTTCCTGTCTCTAGGTAATCTTGTGCTCTACTTCCCAACTCTTTCCACGTTTCAAACGGGATTGCTTGTCGATTTGTTTCTTTATTCATATTAATTACTCAGAAATACATGTGTACCTTCTGCTTCATTATATAACATTGAGAATTCTGAGAAACTGGAGATCTAAAAGAGATCAGACCACACCATGTATGATAGCTGTTGTTGACTCCTGTTTTGGTCCTTCATAAGAATCTGGTTAGGATTATTTGAAAGGTAGCTTCTAGAACTGAGGTATCCAAATAAGCCTTTGGAATTTTTTTATTTTTTTAAAGCTAGACAGTAATTTCTTATTTATGTCCATGTAGCATCCACTAAAGCAAATAATGTTGGTATTTATTTTTTCCTATTAGTGAACAGTAAAAAATGAGATGGCAGAAAGAAAAGGCATTGTGTATGCCTTTGCATGCTTTTAGCATCTGTTTGGTTTTGCCTAGTTTTACATCTATCCATTTGACATCTCCATTTTTACCGATTTTTGCCTAACATCCAATGTTAAATGAAGAAAATAACATTTTTCTACTTAACCACAATTTTTAAAGATTAATAGATAAGTGTGTATTACATTACAACTAAAGATAATTTAGGTGGCTATGAGAATCAGTAAACTCCTATTTCTGTTGCAGGAATCCACCTCTTTGGGGAACGATGAAGTATCTCTCCGAGAAGATTCCCAAGGACACTTCTAGCAAGGTCCGAATTAACAGGGATCTATACTCTAGTGAAAAGTAAGTCTTTTTTAGTATTATTAAACTCCAAACATACAAGTCATTCATGCTCATATTTATCAACATAGACGTGATACAAATTCGGTGGTGGGGCTGCAACTCTCACGTTAACCACAGGAAAACAGTGAACTACCTGAGCAGAAATTTGTGCGGTCTTGTTCACGAAATTTAATAGATGTTCTTGCCTAACCACATGGAAGCAAGATTGGGTCGTCTAATTTAAACTATTCTTTTGGATGTAGAATTATGGAGACAGCACCAACTTTGCCCGACTTTGCATTGGCTCTGAAACCTGATGAATATCAGCTTGCTATTGTTGATGCCTCTTGGAATGAGGAAACAAACATGGCCCCAAGTCAACCTTGAGAAGCTTAAAGGGTAGCTTTGCACGGTGTTCCACACATCAAACTCTGAAAATACATGCCTGCAAATGCAATGTTACATGCTGTTCATGGACGAGGAATGGTTGTAGAAGAATTACCAATCAATTTTTTGGTAATTCGTGTCCCGAAGGTCCATCCTCTTCTCTTGAACTTTTTTTCTTTCTTTTGATCATCTTGTTAATTGAGTCGTTTTGTATCATTTCCTATAAATGTGCAATATCCCCCCTGTGAGAGATTTGTACAACTACCTTTTATTACTTTCAAGACAGGAGGGAAAGAATAAAGAAAGATTTTATTTGCCAACGTAATAAATTCTTTTCACTGTTGTCTATATGTAAAATGTAAGTCGATAAGAACTCTTTTAGCTCACTTCTTTACTCAACACAGCTTAGTCCCACCTTGGTGTGAGTTGACAATAAATTAGGATAATTGTTGAATCCTTTTCTTCTGGTGTACGTAATTAGCTAACAAGAAGTCCAATACGGTTGTTGAACGTACATTGTTTCTGTTTTACTTGCATGTTCGGGTACAGCAACACAAGGCATCCAAGAGATTGTCACACACAGCAATCACAGAAACATGCATTTGTTCATATCTGCGTCACTTTTCCTTCCAAATAACGAAATTTACGTGTGAGTTGAGGAAAAATCTGTTCCTAATCAACATGATCGCATCAGAAAAATACTACTGCATTTGAATGATGCATCGCAAAGATTTTCCTTCTCTCACCAGCTCAAATGTCTCGTTGTGATGTACTCATCAATCTTGATTTCCTGTACACAGAAATTGGAATGAATTGTGTCTGTCGGTATATTCAGTACAGTTCGTATTAACTGTAAAGTCGAGATGTAGAAAAACAAACATAGAAGGGAGGGTGAGTAAGTGTAGGGAGGGTGAGTAAGTGTAGTCCTTACCTGTTTAAGGCACATATATTAATTAATGAAGGAAGATCAGATTTTGATTTCTATCCTCCTAAAAAGAGATCCAGTCAGTGTTCTTCCAGTGAGAAGCAATCCATAATGAGCTGCTAATTCTGGTTTCATTTTGGGCACACCAAGTGTAACAGGAAAAAAATATCTTTATAGATATACAACCAATTCAAAATGAAACCTTAACTACGTAGAAATGAAATCAGGGAGATCACAAAATTACATCACAACATGACGGTAAAGCTGTAGCAATCGTTCCTGTATCTTCTATGCATTCAAATGCGTAGTCGGCACCACCATCCGTCATGCGCTTTATAACCTGGAAAAGAAAAATAAACCTGTGCAATTGGTTCATCATGGTCATTTGGATTCAACTAGTCTTGTCACTCCAAAAGCCTTTGCTGTAGCACAACAGATCATCAAATTGAAGATCTTTATAGGAATTACATAATATGCATTTGGAGGAACACCAAAGACAGGTTGGGTGTGTTGTATTCGATGGTATAATGGATAAGATTTCAACTTTCTTTTCCTAGGTAATATGGATGGTCACTTCGTCAAAAAGATTTTGACAGATGCAGTGACAGAAGTGTAGGTGACAGTCGATGATTGGATAAAAAAGTCTGACTATGTTTTAAATAGTCCAGTAATAGAATGTTTTGTGATATTATGTCAACATTTCTGTCTACCTATCTGGTATTTGGCACTGTAGCATGAATGACACCATATTGTTTAATACTGTACACGGATTAAACTGGTTACACAGGGCCAAGACCATCTTGGCCCTGTATGCCCCTAGTACTGGTAGTAGCATAACCATACTGTATACACACTACAAAACATCCCAAAAGGACAAAAGTGCAATACCTTTTTCATTCTTTTCATGGACCTCCTCTATCACCAAAGGCTCTCCAGCTGCCCACGCTACCGCGGCTTTACAAGTGATGAAGCCAGCGCCGACCTGTTTGTCTGAATTCAAAGTAGTAGTTGGAAGTGACATTGCCATAAAATTAAGATTCCGGGGATGTGGATAAATTATTTTTTGTTACATTCTTTGGGTTCAGGTCGGAGTAAGCACAAAATAAGGGATGCATGCACAGTAGTAATAAAGATGTGCCCACAACCCCACTTGGATTCTTGGGCAGCGGTTGGTAAGTTGGTTGATGATGAAGTGTTGGCAGACAATTTTTTATTTTTGTTCTCAAACTTTCTATCTCTGATTTTTTTTTAAAATAACTTATTTTCTTTCTTATTTAGAATTTCCAAGTAAAAGAAGAACCCACACAAGACGAGATATTTCTCTAATTTTGTAAAAACGTGAAGTATCTCTATAATAATAAAATAAACCTAACAATTGTCTCTAAAAACAATTATCTTCAAGGTCAACTCTTCAACATCAATCAACAATGAGATGAAGAATTCTCACTAGCACATTACAAAGTTCACCCTCAATAACAACCCAACACAACAGTGACCTTTTATCTCATCGAAAGTAAAAAATAATGAGAAATCAGATATAGCCCATGCTAAACAAAGCCTTTTAAGATTATATTCTAGTGGATTCCATGAAATGTTAGTTAAAAAAATAAAATAAAAATTCTGAATCCATATATTGTGTGTGGTTATATATATATATATATGACCAGCTTAAAATGTAAAAGAAACTTTACCAAAAAAGAACATAATAATAAAAAGACAACTCAATTAATATAATATATTCTGCAAACTAAATAAAAGTGCTTCAATCATACTACTAAAGCATCTGTTTAAAGCTAGTGTCTTCAATGACTTATAAGAACTGCACAAACTGATCCAAACTGCTTAGGTTAGCCGTAACCAGCCTTAAATACGGTGTACACACAAAGAAGGCCAAATATGGAAGCTATATGTCGTCCTTGCATGAAGATTTGTTATGCCCAAGCTGCTTGCACCTGGTACAAGTGACTGTCTTCTTATCTGGATTCTCTGTTTTGCTCTCTTCTTCCTTGTGTTGATTTGGCATACGAGGGGGACAAGGAGGAAGCACTTCCACGGTATCTGAGTCGCCATTTTCTTTTTGCATGGGCTTATCAATGCCAGGAATAGGGTTTATGGACTTCGAATATGTTGATTGGTAAGTCTCAGTGGTGAAATATCTTGAACAGTAGTTATAAACATTCTTCCCTGCACAAGTTAAGGCAGCAATAGCATGGTAGCATGGAAGCCCACTTTCTTTCCATTCTAGGCATGTACATTCCCGTTTTTCAATATTCACTACATGGGTAGAATTATCATGGACCTCAAACAGTATATCTGACGAGGCAAAGACTCTCAGTCCAAATGCTTTAAGAACAGCTTCTTGCATAAATTTCTCTTTCGAGGGAGTGAGTTGTGTAGTCCATTTACTCGATTCTATTTGACGACTATTTATCAACTCGTTCATCATGCACCTCAGTGCTTCTATCTTCTGCATTATAGTTAATTCCCGTTTTTCCTCCATCAGCTTAGCGTATGATTCTGCAACATTTTGTGTGATATGATTATACTGCTCACCTTTGAATGACAAACGAGTCCAATTCTCGGGTTCCATTTGAATAACCCAATCATAAACATGTGACGAGATCTGTCTTATTTGCTCTGTGAACTTTTTGAAATCATTAAGTCGGACAGCATGGGCAGCGGCCAGAAAACTTTCAGGTAGGACACATCTTCCATCCCCATTGAATGGCCCTTTCATGTTCCTCTTGAAACTTTTCATGAGGTGGAACATGGAATGACCATGGCAAGCATTCTCAAATACCTCAAGAATAGACTGCTTCAACCCCTTCTCTCTATCTGAGACAAAAGTTATGGATTGTGAAGTTGAAATTGCAGATTTTAGTTGCTTCAGAAACAATAGCCAGCTGTCCTTGTTTTCAACATCAACTATAGCAAATGCAACTGGGAAGAAACCATCATCTGCATCGACTGCAGTTGCTGTCAACAAAATTTCTCGGTACTTCGATCGTAGAGATGTAGATTCAAGAAAAAGAATGGGACGGCAACCACCATGGAAGCCATGTATAGAAGAATAAAATGAGACAAAAAAGCACTGAAGCCTTTTCTCATCATTAGTCACAACCTTGACAATACTACCAGGATTTGTTTCCACCACCTTCTTGCAGAACCAAGGCAACCAATTGTAAGACTTCTTATATGAACCCTGAAGTTGCTCTCTGGCATCCCTAATTCGACGCCGCACTTGTGTATATGTTAACTGAATTCCAAAGTCCTGTGAGATGCTGTTAGCAATTTCCTTGGTTTTGTGATGTGGGGACTCACGTAACTTGTTCTTTATAACACCAACCAACCACTTCTTTGCTGGATTTTCATTCTTCCAAGATTCCCCACCACATGTATGCTTATTGTTGAACTTTTTAATCTGAAATGACTGAGACGTAGAATCCCTTGATGCATGAATCTTCCAAGAACATCCTTCCGCAGCGCATATGCCACGAGCACGGATAGTATCATTCTTTTTCAATTTATATACAAAGCGGTGAGCAATAGCATATTTCTGCAGTGCCTCTCGGAACTCTTTCACACTTTTGAACTCCTGGCCCACACCTGTAATATAATCTTTCCACGACAAAACTAAGTTTTCTGGCAATACATCTTCATGAACAGACAGGATGTGATGATCATCATTCCCCAGAGAATTATATCTTTGATGCTCCTCCAAGTCGTCATTGACTGCAGAGATATTTTTCTTCCTTGATCTTCTTTTCCTGCCATTATCAGCAGCTGAAGAAGTAGTTGGACCCCGGGGACCAATTTTTTGTAAGGCCATGCGCCTTCGCTTCTTAACAGTATCTGCTGGGCTACCACCTGTAGGAAGGCCACTTGAGGTCTGAGCAGCTGCATGAACAGCAAGCTCTACAAGCGGTGCATAGTCCGAATCATAGTCAGCACCAGGACCAAAAGAGGGGGTTGAGGCAGTTGATGCTCGACTGGGTCCCAAATTCTTTGCAGTTGCACCAGCTACTACCGTAGAACCAGGAGCATAAACAGGAGAGAGAGAATCAATAGGTGCAGCATTAGCATGGGAAGCACACGGTTGCACATCATTGACAACCTGTTTAGCATTAGCTGAGGGTGCAACAGGGTTCACAGTCTCAGCCAGTTTTATGTCGCTCCCCCTGCCAAGCGTCATTGATGAATTTATACACAAGCATGTTAGTAAGCCCCTGTTTGGTTTTGCTAAAAATCAGTTTTTTAGTAGGTTTTGATAAAAGTTGATTAAATGTTTGGTTGAAAAGTTGATAAAACTTGTAAGTCCCATGAAATGTGTGGTTAAAATTAATTGTTGACTTTGACTTAGATTTTTATCAACTCTTTTAGCTAAACCAAAGAGGGACTATGTTTATTAGGATATATGGAGTATAGTCTAGCATGACTTACAAATTACATATACTGTGCCTAGAGGGACATTGAGCAACTAAAATTGTGCCTGGCAAGAGGCACAGACTTTCCCTTGCTGAGGTTCCCTCTGGTCTGTTAGCTGGTCTATTAGCACTATCTCAATCCTCAGATTTCATCTCAAAATTCAAAAGCAATCTTTTGTTGCAAGTGACTCAAGTTTTAGGAGTTGAAGAATCCTAGCCTTCTTGGGACCTCCTGAATTTTGAAGTCTTTTCTGCTGGATGTATGCCTTTTCAATTTTTGGCTCTTCGTTTAAATACTAAATCTGAATGTTAATTTCTTCATAATCTCCATCATTGTATTTTTAAGAAGAGTGAGTGAATAATAAAAAATCCAAATAATGCACAGTAAATACCATCTCCCAGTGTAAGTAAAAATCAGGTCGAAGCATCTTCCGTGTGCCTGGCCTCATGATATTTTGACAATTTTTATGTTCTTTGGCCAGATTTTCAGCTTAATTCTACATGTAATAGGATTGGAAGAGGACGTATTTGATCTCTGGTTTCTACAATTTGTAATCATCCCTTCTAGTGGCAACCTTGCCAAACTTCTGTTCTTCTACTTTTTCCATGTTTCATAAATGTTTGCCATCGTTACGTGTGCCCAACCATATAGACCTGGTCTAGGTAACTCTAACATTGCATTTCTTGCGTGATTCCCCCTAAAATAGATACAATTGTTTGATATGGGATTGGCTAGTGCTTCGTGTCCTTGTGTTTGTATCGTATCTTTTCATCCTATTCCACATTCTGAACTATGTTCTGCATGTCTATCTACTATGTATTGCTATCATAACTCCGCAACCAAGCTCCAGTATTACTTGCATGACCTGTGACTTCCATTTGTTTCATTTGGATTTTGAACTTGAACTTAGCAGATAGTTGTAATGGATCCATGTTTAAGTTTAAATTTGTATGCTAATAAATTGATGTCATTTATTTATTTATTTTTTTGCAGAATTATGGATATCTCCTGATTGACTTTCTCTATTTCTTTGGGTATGGAAAAGTTATGTAGAAGATATTTAATTTTCCACACTTGTTCAGCATTACTCTTCTTTTACACCCTCCATATATGTTATTGATGGATTAATCAACACTACATTTCTAGTCTATTACAATTTTATTTACTATCTCCTTCATATTTAGAGGAAATTCCCAGCCTTAATTGACTATCTGAACCATTTACTTCAGGAATGTCTTTGACTCTCGTCAAATGCGTATATCAGTACAGGGAAGTGGGGTATACCTAACTAGGGAACGAGGGTGCAGGTAAAGCAAAAAAAAATTGATTTTTTTTATTGATCTATATTTCATGAGGTTTCACTGTTTTCTTTTTACCTAACTACCTAACTTTTGCAGTATCGACCCACTTTACGTTGATGATCCTCTTTTTCCGACAAATAATGTTGGACGAAACTGTTTTCGCGTACATCAATGTATCAAGGTCAGCTGATATTCTTAAATGAACATTTTTTATTTTCTCATCGAAAAAATTAAATTTAGGAAGTTAATTTTGTCCTAATATTGCGGTTCCTTTCATTCCTGGACATCCCAACTTCATTCAATATTGAATTCCTCTTCAAAGATTTAAGCAAAAAAATTGTAACTTCATTTGAAATTTAGGTTTTTGGAACTTGACATTTAAATTAAGAGTGGTTCAATCAATCGTCTTGTCAATTCAATAGCTTGTATTCGAATTCATTGAACATCTAGTTATTTGTTGTAAAGTTCTGCTAGCTGGTGAATATCTACATGTCGGAATTGATCAAAGAGTATATTGTTCTTAGTTTATGCACAAAATCATTTGGACATACCTGTGAGACTTTGGCTTCTTCCTGAACGTAACGTGTGCATGGCATGCTATTTTCTGTTATCTATGTAAGGGGGAGTTATGCACTGAGAGACTTCTCTGCCATAAAATCTACGTTATCATAACAACGTGATGCCAAGTATTTATAGGTTATAATATTTCTCATTGACGTTGAAAAAATGGTCAGCTATTGTTTTCATCTCGGCCTCTTGAACTCTTGGGGCTGATTCGTGTTTTCTGTTAACTCTCGTGGCCAATTGATATTATTAAAATTTTAATATTTAGCAGGGTGGCTTTGCTCAGATGGGAAAAATCTACCTTTTTCCTGATATTTTGCACTATGATTTTCAGCTGTTGATGTTAGCTTGGTTTTATTGAATGCAATTGCGTGGTGCAGGCATTTGCAGATGCTTATTCAATGTTGCAGAGTGAACTTACGTGCTTTCCTGATGATGACACACTTGCTAAGCCCCCCTGTAGACTACTTCCTAAGATTGTTCCGAGCATTGGTCATTTGATGGATCCTAATTATTAGGACTGTGATTTTGAATATTAAGGTACTTGGTGATGTCTATGAGAGTTAACATCTTAGAACTGCTGCCCTTTGGAATGTCCCTTAATATCTAAAACTTCTTTCAAAAGAACCCCCAAAAACATCTCCAGCATCATCTTCCATTCATTAGAATCATCAAAACCAAGCTGATGCTCGGATCAGTGATGATACAAAACAGAGATATAAATAAGACGATTAAAATTAAACGATGTTAAGGTTGTGTGCCTATATAATACAAAATCAGCAATGATTGATAAACCTGATTAGAGATTCCAAACTTACTCCAGAGAAAAAGAATCAAGAAAAATGGAAGAGTGAAGATTTTAGAAATGATGGAAGGGCTTTTCTTTGTTTAAATTTTATGGGAAATGATAAAATTGGAAGATTGGCATAGTTTCTCTGTGTGAACCTAGAATATAAAGAGAAATTTGGAAGGCCTTGGCTTGTCATTCTGCTTGTTGAGGTTGGATCTTGAATTACAATCTCCCGAAGTGGCTAGTGGTTAAAGATTTGCAGTAAGGTACAATCTTACCAATGGTGGTTCACAAGAGATTGGGGATTGGCCATGTTGATAATGGGGGAGGCACAAAATTGAGTTCTCCCAAGATGGTTGCAGCAACGACTGTAAGGTGGTTGAGGGCGAGAGAAGTGGAAGAGTCGATGTCTGGGGAGGTGGTAATGGCAGTGGTTGCTGCAATAGTTTCGAAGGGCAGGTGGTTATTATCTGGTGGAAGAGGACCGAGGATGAGATAATGCATGAGATATGCCTTTTAGATAAAATGAATTCTTACAATGAATAGCAATCATTTAATTGAGGATAGTTTGGGGCAGTAGGGTTTGAGAATTTGTTCCTTTCGGAAAGGGGATGTTATTTTGGGTAGCTTCAACGGGGAACGAAGACGTGCAGTGTGGAATGAAGGGATTAATCATTTAGCTCCTTTGTCGTTCTTCCTCCCTTTTATTGCAGTCTGCCTGCCAGCTTTGCTATGATGACTGAATTGCACGGGACATAAAGTGAGCAAGAGCAAATTGCGCGGATTTTACAGAGGGAAGACTATTTTGTGATGATGCCCATGCACCTGATGTACTGTCATCTGTTGAAGACACATCCCATCCCGGTGAAATTATACGATTTACAGATTGAGGACACGAAACTAGGTAAGTTACCAAACTTTCATCTTCGCTAACATTTTCCACCCGGGCGGGCTAGAATCCAAAGATTTATTTGTCTTTATTCGAGTCCAGCTCGTGGAACTTCACTCAAAGCATTACCTGCCCGATTGGGACATCTCATTTAGCTGCAAATTAAAACTAGGAGAATATCACCAGGTTGGGAATGGAAGTTCCTACATTTATGTCATAATATTCTTATTTTCCATCTTATAGGGTTGTGCGGTTGAAGATTGACTTTGAGATATCAATGGAGGTTTAGCCAAGAAGCAAAGGTTAGAAATCACCCAGTCAGTCAGTGATACTCTTGCTTAGTAGGTTCGTTAATTGCTGTCTCGGCCAACCAAGATGAAATATTTATAGATAATGATTGCTAATCATGTATAATTAATTGAATTAAGAGCTAATTGGGATTAATTTCTAGCTTTTGATGTTTGATAATTATTTATATTAAGTTCATCTGAATAAAATGGTGTTCTTATTTAAATCAGCAAGTGATCAATAGCATTGGATTGGGAACAAAGTGTAGGAATAATTCCTTTATAAAAATCTCTTAATTGTTTATTTTTAATAATCGTTGTTCACATTTTTTACCGAGAACTAAGTGCGACTTTTCAAGGTTTAGAATCGATAACTTATTTGTAATTATTAGATTTTTCTCGTGGGCGATGACTGTGTAATTTGTTCGTTAAAACCAATATCTGTATTTGTTAATAAAATTTATTATTATCTTTAATTAAACAATTTTAAAAGAGCTCAACTAGTTCATTAGATTTGTACAAAAATAATATTTTTTGGAGCATATGTAAGAAAAAATAATAAATTTGATTGTAAAATTATTTTATTGAAAGAATATATATCTTAGAATAAATGAATTTCGAAAATTGAAACTCAAATAATGACTTTATTAGTGTATATATTTAAGCTACTTGTATTTCAAGTAAATCATACGAATTATTTTCATGAATTTGGTTAGATGTGTTGCTTGTTATTCGCATTATTTATAAAAAAAATATATTTTATTATGCTTGGTACAAATTTGGATAGTTAGCTGCTGTTCGGTACACATTAAAATTTTCATTCTCATTATTTTACTCATTTTTAACCACACATTCTTCAATAAAATAATATTTTTCATCACATCAATAATTTTTCCTTCTTTTTTAACCACATATTCTCCATCAATCTACTATTTCAAAATACATTCTTCCAAATTAATGTGGCTCAAACACACCTTAAATATTTAAATAAAAGGATAATAAGCCCCTTTTTTATTTTCATTATTTTTAAAATACATTTTTATCTCTTTTCATATCAATGACATATTTTTCAATAAAACAAATTCAAAAATTTTCTTTATTTTTTAGTTACACATTTTCAATGAATCTATTATTTTAAAATACATTTTTAGCCAAACAACGAGGCTCAAACAAGGGCTAAAATTCTTTTCTTCGACGTTTCAATTAGGGTCCCCAACTAACTAGAAGTGTAGAGTAGAATCTAATTTCCTCTTTAATTAGTTCAGTCAGTCTGAGAAAAAGTATTTGATTTGGGTAATATGTTGATCGAATATGCTGGGAATTCTTCATTTCACACTGCTCAAACTGCCCTTTTATACTATTTTTTTTTTTTTTTAACAGCAACTTCATCACGCCAAGCAAGCATATCCCTTGTAAATATTCCATCTTTTTTACCCAATAAAACCTGCCCCCTTTCCATTGCTTGCCTTCACTACACACTTTCTTCAATTTTAGTCCGATGAAGTTTGGGAAGAGACTGAAGCGGCAGATTGAACTGAGTTTGCCGGATTGGCGGGATAAATTCTTGACGTACAAGGAATTGAAGAAACTTGTGAGATTGATTTCTTCTACTCCGGCTCCACCATTGTTGAAGGCCGACAAGGAGGAGTTTATGTACTGCTTGAACAATGAGATCGAAAAATTTAATGCCTTCTTCATGGAGCAGGAAGAGGATTTCATTATTCGCCATAAGGTATTCATCCTCCCACTAGTTAAATTTACTTTCTAATTTATGTTAGGCAACACGAATGACTTAAAAGTAAATTTAAGTAGTGATTATACTGTGATGTCGTAATTACAGCTAAACACAAGTACATATGACTATGGTAAAAGGTGGAAATTTATGGAAAGTTGGAGAGTTCGATCCTGGTTCATATGAACGTTGGCGGCATGCTTATCGCATGCAAGTCGCATAAATATTGTGTCTCGACAGTTAACATGTTTGGTTGAGCTTAAAAATGCTTTCGAAAAGATATAAAATTAGACATTTTGGGGTTGTTTGAGCCCATTTTTGTCAAAAAAAAAATGTATTTTTGAATAGTACATTGATGAAAAATGTGTGGTTAAAAATAAGAAAAAAATTTGAATTTACGTGTAATATTAGAATAAGTAATTTTAGTTTGACAAGAAATTAATATCAAAATAGATTTAGATTGTGGGTCATATATTTCCTATGTTTTGGGGCAAAAAAGATGTATTTTTGAATAGTGTACGGATAAAAATGTGTAGTTAAAAATAAGAAAAAGTTTTGAATTTGTGTGTAATATTATTTTATCGAAGAAGTAATTTTAGTTTGATGAGAAATTAATATCAAAATAGATTATGTAGATTGTGGGTCCTATATTTCCTATGTTCTGGGGCCAAACGTCGCTTCGCAAGAGGATATCCTATGAAATTGCTTAGTTTTCTCCGACTATACGAATGGCTTTACTGACGGAGACAATACCATAGAAACAATCAAAATCACGTTCTTTTGTAATCATCATATTTAGTTTCAATAGCAATTTTATTACACAGGATTCAATAAAAGTAAAAGATATACATATATATAAAATCAATGGCGGTTTCAAGAATTCATTTGAGGTAGGGTGAATGCTCGATGCGGCCACCATGGCTCGTCGGATGCTGGATCCGTCACTGCATATTATCCTAGAGAAGGCAGGTGTCTATTTCATAGTTGGTTTTGATGAATAATTGATGCAGGAATTGCAACAGAGGATTGATGGAGCGATTGATACTTGGGGACAAAATGGAACTAAACCATCAGAGTTTGAATACGAAGAAGAGATGGGGAAAATCAGGAAAGACATTGTCAATTTTCATGGAGAAATGGTTCTCCTAATCAATTACAGCAACATCAATTACACCGGTAAACTCTTTTATCTCGTCTAAAAGTTTGAGTTATTAGAGACTAACATAACTTGGAGAAAATATTGCAGGGTTGGCCAAGATAGTGAAGAAGTATGATAAACAAACAGGTGGTGTTTTGCGCTTGTCGTTTATCCAAAATGTCCTTGAACAACCATTTTTCACAACTGATCTCATTTCGAAGCTCATCAAAGAGTGTGAATGCATCATAGATACGGTATTCCCGGCCGCCACTTCGAAAGTAAAAGGAATGCTACAAGCTGAAAGAGAAGCAATAACATTGCCTGGAGAGGGAATTTTCAGGAATACTGTTGCAGCCCTGTTGACTATGCAAGAAATTAGAAGAGGAAGTTCTACTTACAGCCACTTTTCTCTGCCACCACTCAATTTGCCAGAATCTGATATAATTCACTCCTTTCACCTAATACCAATTCCCTGATGATATTTACATTTGAATTTAGGTAGAAATGATGAATTATTCATATTTCTCCCCTACATGTTGCCAGTAAGCTAAATATTTGTGATATTTTATATTATAAAATGATAATTTAGAATGCTTGATCGATGGGACCATAAGCACAATGCTCAATTTCATTTACGCAACACAACAAATTTCGAGACTAGAGAAATTGATGCTTGTAAATGGTTTGTTCAACAAAATGTTTTCCATTGTATAAGGTGATGTAAGGAGAAGTTGAACTTGAGTGGTAAGTCCCTGTTTGGTAAATATTATGTGAAAAGTGATATATATATATATATATAAAAAAAAAAAAAAATGAGTTCTTGTGTAATTGCCTGCAACCGTCGAGTAAGGATGAAAGTCGACCTTATTGATCTGATGGGATCGAGTGGAATGGTCATCGTTCAATGAATAAGCAGGGAAAATATCCTTCATATAAATTGAAAATTTTTTCTTACTGTTTTACAACACAGTTTTTCAAATAAAAAACTTATTTTTTTACCAATAAGTTTAAAAAAAAAAAAAAGGCTGTCAAACAGAGCTTAGCCACCTGTTTATCTCTCATTCGTAGTTCTCTGTTTTACGTACTCATCTTCAACCAAAGTCCAATGCTAGATGTAATTTTTTTTTTTGGAAGCGGCCCCCTATTGTGAGGGGAAACTTGGTGTATAAGTAGACAAATTCGTCCAATAATTTGGGTAGAAATACATCAATGGCTCCTGAAATAATAGTAGAATTGGGTAGAATCAATTCAATCCCGCTCTCTCTGAACTCTATATGTTCTCGTCACTCTCATCAACGCCCTTTCACTTCGACAATTCTCAATTTGAACCGACCCGAGATTTAGTTTAATATCTGACAGTGATGGCCCTCCAGGCGTTTATAGATTTCCACGGGGTACATTGGTCAAACTCAAACACCAACGGTTGATCACCGCCACGGCCAGAGCGGAGGGAATTAACGACGTTGAAAAAATTGATGAGGTAATGTCTAATATTGCGAAAATGCGATCATTTTTTTTTTTTTTTGCCTATTCCCCTTAATTTTATATAATTCAGTATAGAGCTTTATGTGTTTACACATTAATTTGTTCTATTTAGATGTCAATACTCTCGGAAAAAAAAAGTTCTTATGCTAAGTTTTGGAAGTTCACGAGTGATTGTTATCACCATGCTTCCCGGTTCCCGTTAGTACGCTGGATTGGTTTTGCACTAGACTAGTCCTGGAAATACTGTTATGCCGGCATCACCATCCGCTATAAAACTTCAAACTAAGTGGAAACTATAGAATAGTGCACAGCAAAGATGATGAAAGTGATGATTCCATTAGAATAATTCTGTTGTTTTACTTGTACAGCAGTATGAGATATATACACATTCAGTGATAAGAATCTAGAAGAAGAAAATCTATGCTATTTTTCTATACAAAATAAAACCGATTGGCTACAGAAAAACAAATTACATAACCATAAATATTCTAACAGGAAAGCGGTCCTATTTGCTCCGTTAACAGAATCCTTCTATCCCGTGTCATCATTCACGTTTATGTCCTCCAAACTGTGGCCTTCTTCCGGCTGATCCAGATTCCTATTAGCTGACATTGGCTGCTGCTGCTGGTCTTTCATTTGCTGCTGATCCTTCATGAATTGAGCTTGGTGTTTTAACATCCGCGCCGCTCAATTGCCACCGGCAGACTTGGTGCATACTCTGGTAGATTTTGAAAGAGTTATCCCTTAAAAGGTAATTGTTGAAAGTTGGAGAGCTCAAGTTCATATAATCCAACCCAGTGAAAGCTCATACTTTCAATGTGGATCCAAGTTCCATACCTTGCAACGGGAATCATGATGGTGATGTGGGAGATGTTTGTTTCTCTGAATTGCTGTAGACTAGTAAAAATGGTAGTCCTCAGCTGGAGTCCAAATATGAGAAAATAGAAAGTAACGATTATAAACAAATGAGGAATTCACTGAGGAATTATCTTTAAACGTATTCCGAACTGAAAAATAGATATATGGGCTGGCTCCCATTATACTAGAGTTCTTCAAGAACAATACAACATTAAAGGCGAATCAGGCTTTTATCACAAGGTTCTCGATCAGAATGAACTTGAACACTCGAAGGCTTAAAAGAATTGAACTGTAATAAGGAAAAATAATGACATACTATTTTCAGGGCCTGGACAAAATTACATTAGAGAATTGGTTTTTGGATGCTAGAATTGAATCGTATTCTTGTATCCATTTTGGAATGGTGCATTGTTCGGCACAGATAAATTAGATTCGTCAGACCTCACTTGTTTGAATGAGACATGATCTGACGGTTCAGACGGTATACATCAGACAAGCACTGCATCTCTTTGATGTGCCTAGTTACATATCCAATGAGTCACGTCCTTTATTCACATGCATCCTATCATTATCATCACAACCTGTAATACCCCCAACCACGAAAGCTTAAGAGATTTGATAGGTACTACTCATACCAACAAGGTGCATCTTCTTTTCCGGAAGTCCATCGTTAGAAACTCCACAGTTAAGCGTGCTTGGCTTGGAGAAATTCTATGATGGGTGACCCCCTGAGAAGTTTTCTCGGGGAGCGTGCGAGTGAGGACAAAGTATGATGAAAAGACCCATGTTGGTACAGTGGGGACAGTACGTCGTCGATCTAGCGGTCGGGACAGCCCGTTAAGTGGGACCCGGGTCGTAGATTGTAATATCCCGAAAATTTGTTATAGTCGTTAGTATTTGAAACTAGGACCTTAAAGTGAAAAATTTAATATCTAAGGATCATATTGCTTAGCTTATATTGTTTAGGGACCAAATTGTGGCATATTCATAGGTAAGGACATAATTGAAATGTTGCAAGATCACTTCCTCTTCCATTGACTGTCAATTTGCGTAATTAGAGATACTAATAATAATTAAGGGTTTGATTATGATTAATAAAATCATTTTTCCCACCAATCTAGCCCTACTCCAAATCTATATGGGTAGGTATAAGGCTAATAGGCAAGAATCATGGAATGATTGGATAGGTAGTCAATGCCATGTGGATCAATAATGAAGATTCCACTTTTTCTCTCAATTTGACAATGATTTAATTTCCTTCTTGCACACACACACGTCTCCCACCTTTCTCTCACACACAAGAAACTTCACATTTTGTCTCTACACACATAAAAAAATATTCATTTGGCAGCTTTTTGAATACTCAAACACACAACACGCATTTTATCATTTCCATTCGAAATCTACGAGGTAAGTGATGTTTGCATGTGATTACGATGAACGTGTATATTGTATCTTAAATTTCTGGAAATTCTTTTATGGCCATTTATGTTAATGATAAGAAGGCCGGAGTTTAGTAGCGCTACGCACTTGATTTACTACCACCTATGTTCGGAGTAATTCTCGTGTCTCATATGTATGTACTATATGAAATGTTACTTTTTCCTTGATTTAAATGCAAAATACTTGTTCAATGCACACACTTATTGAGATTTTTCTTAAATCTCACCCCTTTTAATTTTTCCCCTTTCAGGAAATTGAGATCGTGAGTTTGGAGATGAGAGATCGGTCGATGATGGCATAAATTGCATTTAATAAAGGGAAATCTGTTTATTTTGCTTTCTTTTTTTCGAATATGGATTTAATGTTGGATTAAACATCCTTTCATTTTGTGTTAGATTTTGAAAGACAATTATATTTTTATGAATAAAATATTTATTTTATGTTTGTGGTTAGAGATGTGTTTATTTTTCTGTTTTTATTTAAAAATTCGAGTTTTCAAGAAATCGGGTCGTTACAAATGGTATCAGAGCCCGTTTGCCAGCCGGAAATCGGGAACTAAGTGCTATGCCACCTCTAGGATCCCAACGCCTGGCAACGGATCCTCAAATGGATCAAGCGAGACGAGGACGTCGCGAGTCTAACGGGGGGGTGATTGTAATACCCCCAACCACGAAAGCTTAAGAGATTTGATAGGTACTACTCATACCAATAAGGTGTACCTTCTTTTCCGGAAGCCCATCGTTAGAAACTCCACAGTTAAGCGTGCTTGGTTTGGAGCAATTCCATGATGGGTGACCCCCATGGGAAGTTTTCTCGGGGAGCGTGCGAGTGAGGACAAAGCATGCTGAAAAGACCCATGTTGGTACAGTGGGGATAGTACGTTGTCGATCTAGCGGCCGGAACAGCCCGTTAAGTGGGACCCGGGTCGTTACACAACCCACCTATTACATCTATTTTAGCTACACAGCTGATGGTTTGACTTTTAATGTAGACGCTACAATTACATGATTTGCCACCTTAATGGCACATTAATTTTGACTTTCCACCATCACTGTGCGTGCTCACAGTCTGCCACTTGCGAACATGATAGTGCCAGAAGCATTTCCATTAGGAAAACTTAGTCTCCTTGGCTCCTCTGCACAAGTGGAACGTGCAAAGTGCAAAGTGTGATTCTAAGGCTCCGCCTCTCCCATTGTGTCCTTTATGACGTTTGTGGGTGTGGGTAGCACTAATTTGCTAGAGAATGTTTTATAGACAAAATATTATTCCTCCCCTTTTCTGCGAAAAACATTCTCAGTTAAAGAAAAAGGAGACTCATAATGCAGGGGTACTTGGAACTTATATGGTCTCTGATATTTGTTTTTATTGTTTAATGACACAACATAATCGCCTCATGTAATATATAATTTGTCAACTCACCAACTCATTAATCAAACATGATGTCCAGCAATTAATGGCCCGCCAGCCTTTGATAACTTAGAATAACTGGATAGTTACTGTAGTGGCATGAGGAATAATATTAGTAGAAAACTTTGACAATAAGAAGAAAAATATGAAGACTTTGGTCTTACTAGTATCGTTAATGCTGCCATTATTATTTCTACGGATTTTAAAATTCTTGATATTTGTGACTGTTTTGTAAGCTAAAGTAATGTCCTCATGTATAACTTTAAGATTGAAAATCTGCTTAAAAATTCTATGCTACCATTGGTTCTATGTAACTATATACAGGTCTAGAAATTCATTTCAACAAATTGAACCTTCTCAGGCTATTAACTTTTATGAACGAAAAAGATGTGTGTCATTTGTCAATATAGCAGATGCTTAATGTCAGACATCAATATGTTCTGTGTACATTAACCTGTGTGTAACTATCTGTCTTACCAACATTTACTTATGCATTTACCATCTTTCTTTTGTTGAATAAATTTTCTTGCAAAAATATGACCAAATATGTCTGCATGCATTGGGATGACAATGTAACTATGAAATAATACTTAAAAGAAGTCAACAAAACAAGGCCCAGGTGTGGAATCCTTGCGTTGTTCAGAGTAAATAATATTGTGGGTTCTACTGTTTACATATGGATCATGTATGAGTGAAATCTGCATAATACTTTCTCTTTGGTAGAGGATTCCTCATTTTTCATTTTACAATGTTTAAGAACTATGATACCCTTTAATATTATTCAGATGAATTGCAGCTGGACCACTGAGATGGATATGTTGTAGGAAGTCAACAAAGGTGCTCAAATATCTGTGGAGGAGAATTCAGATTCAGAACTTCAACAGAAAGCAAGTCAGATGCAGAAAAGGGTTATCTTTGGGCTTGGCATCGGTGTTTCTGCTGGAGGGTTAGTGTTGGCTGGAGGATGGGTTTTCACAATGGCCCTTGCAGTGGCAGTATTTGTTGGTGCCAGGGAATACTTTGAGCTGGTAAGAAGCCGTGGAATTGCTGCTGGAATGACCCCTCCTCCTTGATACGTATCAAGAGTTTGCTCTGTTATCTGTGCTCTAATACCTATACTCACACTGTAAGAGTTGTTGACAATCTTCTGGTTTTTCTGGGCACTTCATTTAGTATCTTTTATGGATCTCAGCTTTGAACTTCCTGCACGTGGTCTGAAATTACCGTCTTACACTAAAATTGCTATTGGCAGTTTATGAAGCATGGATGCAGAAAATGTTGACTTGCCAGTTTTTAAAAAAGTAGGACATGATCACATAGGAGACATTGATTAAAATTATACATTAATATATATCTGACTATATTTATACTACCACGTTCTTTAATAATATTAATACCAGTGATGACCCATATATTCTCCTTTAGAATATCAAAAGTTATTGTGAATAATCAAAGAATTTAATTTCTATGGAGGTGGGGTGCTCTTTATGCCTCAACTCCATCTCTTTTCCATTTCATCATCAAATTGCCTCTTAGAGTTTCCATTTATATTTTAATCTCAGTCGTTAGTATATGATGTTTTTACTTTCCAAGTTGAACAATCTGGAATTTAGTAAATGTATTTTTACTTGTGAGATTTTCTCCTTTCTTGTTATTGCTCAAAAATCTAATATATTCTCTGTCTTCTTTAATTTTAAAATGTATGCTACTTCATTAATCATAAGGAAGGCTTTGACATTGTTGGTTGTTGTTAAAAGATTAATAAAAATGACTTGCTGTAGGTGCTGAGGCTTTATCAAGTTTCTTTCTCTGATGTAATCCTCATGATAATCTGTTATGCATCATGTTAATGTAATAAAGTTATGTAGAAGGTTTTTTATGTTGTCGAAGGAGCTATCATATTGGAAAATTTTCAAGCTTAGAGGTATTGGATAGGACAACAAGGATGACCATATAATCTAGGCACAGGAAAGTTAATGCATGCATTTGCTTTTTATTTGGATGAGAAGAAATGTTAAGGATATTTTTTTGGCTCGTTTTCTTTACAATAATTTGTCATGGGGTTGAATGCTTTTCTTGTGTTTTCTAGGGGCTAATTTCCAGGCACCCTTTTGTAAAACAACTTCAACAGATCTAGGCCAAATGATCTTTTTCATTCACGTCCCTTTTCTTCTTTTTGAGGACTTTATCAGTTCCTCTGTCCTTTTTCTTCATGGATAAATTATTTTTTACAATGTGGATGGAGCATGATAAAAATAGGAAAAAATACATGGAAGAAATGAAAAAGATGCGGAGAAACTTTTGTTAAATTAAAAACTTAGAAGTGGGCGTATATGTAAAATTCTATAGCATCTTTACAGTACCTGAGTAAAGTTCTTGAGCGTTTCTTGAAATTTTCACTTGTCAAATATGAGCTAAATAATTATTTATGAAATGCACTATGAATCTTGCTTAATATTTCCTCTGGATTCGTGCCACATAATTTGGTTAGAATATCTGATCTATTAGTTGAAAAGTTCCGATGGAAGATTTGACTTTCCTTGTTCACTAGGTTCCTTTTCTTTGTATAGGACTTATTAAGGTAAGTCTTTATATGACATTATAGTTGGTATTCATAGGGAAGATTATGTTAGGTAGTTATAAGTTATAACTGCCCTTTTATGGTTATTTCAATATTTGTACCCCTATGAATGTGTCAATCCCTTTGTAGTTCAAAGAAAAAGAAGAGAGAGACAAAGTTCTATTCCTCTTCGTAGTTTGTCTGAGACTTTTACTGTATAGTTTCTAGTAGTTTCTGTTGCTGATTGCTGGTTATTGTCAATACGTTAGATATTTCGGGAATATTGATGTATCTGTGACGTCAACTGCTTTTGTCGTTGCCATGGTCCTGCTTCTGCAGAGGGGAAATCCTCATTTTGCTGAACTCAGTAGTACCATGGACTGTTTTACTGTGGCTACCTTACTTGTTTCTGGGTTAAGCTGTGATGTGGTTTAGCAGCTCCTGCACTAAATACTCGTAATCCTGTTTTCTTTTTAATTGGAAAATTAAGTACGTATTCTAGATATGGATTGTCTTTGTTTTTTGCACTTTCTAGCTGATAAATGACCTCTTCTTTTTCATTTTGTGGCCAGATGTCCTTTCAAATCAAGGATTTAATTAAGCCCGGTTCTTTTACTAGCTTATCCCAGTTGACTTGTGCTGGGAAGGAGTCTGTTAATGGTAATTATAAATCCCATGGCTTTAGAAAAAAAAAAAAACTAAATATCAAATGGTAGAAATTGATATTAGACTATATTTTATCAATCCAGAGAAGTGGATGTGTTGGATGTTCATGCCACAGCCAACGCGTTCTATTTTCCTGCCATTAAGTGCCAGAGGTCATGGAAATGGGTTTGGAGTTTGGCCTGAATGATTGTGTAAATATTTTGACTGAATTGTGGGGAAGTATTTTTGAAATGAAAAACACCTGTCTTGGGAGGAGAGCAGGAAGATTTTAGGAAACAGAGAAGGAAAATGAGTAAAAGGGGGAAGGAAAAAAATTGCAAGTCACAAAATAGATTAGGCCCCTGTTTGGCCCCCATTTTCTAAAACTCGTTTTTCCTCAAAACTCATTTTCCAACCACGTATATTATGAGACCCACGACTTTTATCGACTTTTCAACCATACATATCATCCACTTTTGTCAAAAGCTACTAGAAACTGATTTTTAGCTAAACCAAACAGGGGCTAGAAATTACACTGACATACATATGGATCAAATAACAAGTGAATGGTAATATGAACTTTACAGAATTTCTAGCTCAACTCATCTTTCACTTCCCATCCACAATCTGCATTATAGTTTTCTTTCTATGGTTCACTTGCTCAAATTAAAATCATGTTTGAGAAAATTTCGCCTGAACATCTAGACCTCTGCAGTACTATCTCAAGTGCTTGGTGCCTAGAGAATCAATTTAGATTTGCCAATTAATCACAAAATCCTGTGGTTCTTACATAGCACATCACTTGACCAACAAGGTGAAGGAGCTGAAACGGCCATTGCCATGGGTTCTAACACTTCCTTTCCTTGAAATTTCAGCCTTCCGACATCATGTCATGTCAGTCAAAGGGCTAGAATAAAAAGAGGGTCGGAATCCAATCTTTGAAGGCTTGTAAGGGATGCCATTGAATCTGGTGTCGTAAGTAACTTAGAATCAGAATTCTTGAAGCATATTTTTGGTTTGTTATGATTCAACTCGATGATGGGTAGTTAGTCCATGGTTCTACTAAAATCTGCTTGCATTTTTTTTTTTTTGTGCCTTTTCGTTTAAGAATAAAAGCCATAAGCATTAGTTGTTTAGAAGTAACTTAATGACACAACATTTATGCTAGACACAAAGGAGATTTTTTACTCAAAGCCTGGTTAGTGAAATTTCTGGTGGTACGTCTGATCTAAAGTTTTGAATCTTCATAACCACCTGGAAAGACGGTCCTTACTCAGAAATTCTCTCTTTCTATGAAAATTCCATATTTAGTCATTTATGTTTTCTGCAGATCAGCCACGTGATGAAATTTATTGTTTTATATTTTGATATTAGAATTATCATCAAAAACTTAAATTGGCGGTCACGGCCAGTGAATTGGTTTTAATGGGAGTCTGTGTTTGGCAGGTGTGGTAGCATCTTGGCCTGTTCTTCTTGGTGGCCAAACTCAGTGGACAATGGGTCGTGTGGCAACCTTAATTTCAATTAGCAGTATTATTGCAGCGGATGCATGGTGCTTTTATTTGGGGAAAGGTAGTTTCCATTAATATTTTTCTCCTGGACTGTTAGTTTTGCATCATTCATCTCTCGAGTAAAAAACAGTGAAAACTGAATCTGGACCAGCAAAAAATGTGTGAATTAATGCCATATTTAATGGGAGAAAAGTTTAAGGCATTGTTCTTTCCCCTCAAGGTACTAGGGAAAATTCTAGTTTCACGGTAGTGTTTATCTGCATCTTCAACCTTAACTTGTGTACTATCTTACATGAAAACTTTTCTCAGTTTGACTTGCTGATCATTAGAAAAAAAATTCGGAACCCAATCATATTTTATTCTAATTAGTACCCCATGATGTTCTGCAAGTAAACTTTATCTTTTGTGTCTGTTTTCAGGTCTAAATTTGTCCTTCATTTCATTATTTGTCACTTGGTTCATAATTTTCAGTCACTTCTTGTACTTCCTAATGGCAATTAACTCCCATAACTTCCTTATTTCATGTTTTCATCCCATGTGATCATATAACAAATCTAGATGACTATTTTGTGGATATATGAGCCCTAACAGGAATTCAAATGCAGGCTTTTGGTCGGACACCTCTGGCAAGTATCAGCCCAAAAAAAGACATGGGAGGGAGCTCTGGCAGGATTAGGTGGTTGTATAGCGACCTCTTTAATATTGACAAATACCCTAAGCTGGCCTACATCTGTCCTAATTATGTAGTTTTATTCTCGTGTTTCATTTGATAGTCCAGCTTTCCATCTAAGGTTCAGGAGAATGAAACGATCCTATGTTTCTAGCTAAATTCCAAAAATTGTTTCTTTAGAAGCTTCTCTTTGCATCAATTCATATATTGGGCTTGGATGGTTGGCAGTGCTGTAGCATTTGGATTTCTCAGGCGACTTAACGGAATCCACGATCAAGCATTATGCAGGGGTCAAAGATTCAGGGTCCCTCATACCTGGACATGGTAATGTCTATATGTCTTATTTATTTTCACGTGTCATGTGGTAGGCTTGAACCCTGTCCTGACCTGAGTCAAGTTGCTGGTTTCATCACCTTCTACAATGTCACATGCCTATGCTTCATCCTGATTGAACAAAATTTCCCTCTGACCATTTTGGAATGGCAATAGAACATATGATAACTCAGTTACATAGGATGGGAGTAAATAACACCCAGCTGAGATTCACTAATTGTTCATGAAAACCATAGTTTTTGTAGTTTTCTGCGTTGTGAGCATATATGACATGACTATGTGTCATTCTTGGTCAACTTTATGAAAGGAATTAATATTCACCATACACTAACAAACTTAACATATGAACAATCTGGATCTGTACACTGTATTGTAATTAGATGATCGATATTGGGTATAAGATGGTTCTGCAATGTTGTCATTTTGTTACTCAAGGGAGGATATATATGTGTCAATTTTTGATATTCAGGCTCAGATT
>CAIGRF010000196.1:0-16493 GCA_903798235.1 Fraxinus ornus | reverse complement strand
AAAAAAAAAAAAAAAACAAGTTTAGTACGAGAATTAAGGCCCGAACGTGAATTTTTCCTATTTCTTTGATTATTCTTGGTTCCATGTGATGTTAATTCCATTATTTTTGTGTAATTTACATATGAATATGATAAGCTAATTCTCTCCACGTATTGGATAACAATGAAATCTATTTCTTATTTTTATTAATTTAAGACATGTAACTTAGTTAATTTCTTGATATTCTTGATTAATCTTGCATGCTTAATCATATTATTTGATTGTCTGATTACCAATTGATTGCTTATTGTAGTGCTGAAAAGTTCACAATTAGTTCTTATTTTTTCTTTTCTTTAAATACGAGGGTATATTCATCATTTTCCAGCTTTTTATTGAGAAAATGAATAAAGATGATTTTTATAATGAAAAGTGTTGAAATTCACATAGTTCTACCCAAACTATACCTAGAGGGAGGTGAATATGTGTAAATGTGGAATTAAAAAATGTAATTAACCAGCAACAAGTCACTAATTAATTATCTCTAAATGGTAAAGCATACATCCCAATTACCCTATGTTTGAATATCGCAAAATATGAAAACAGTAAATAAAGCAGTAAAAAACACGTTAAATGTTCTCGAACCCCAACTGGGTAAAAACTTAGGGCGCCAGTCAAAATCCACTATTAACGATCGAACTTATAGTCCACCAGACAAGATGACGACACGAGCTTTCTGACCTCCGACTGAAGTTAATACAGTTCTCCTGGATTGCGTGCCTCGTAACAATTCCTAATTGAGATTCTGACAGCCCTCCTAGATTGCGTGCCCTTGCACCAACTCCTGATTGCAATCTGATGTGATAATAGCACATTTATTATGTTTTTCACCCATTAATATTCGCGTTTCACCCATCATTTGATGCCTAAATGTACTAAGTACTTCTATATCTTGGTTTAGGTTGTAAATGGGTGAAAACAGTGAAAAATGGAAGAAACAAGTGAAAAATGATCAAAATGGAAGAAAGTGAAAGTTCAGGGACTGAAGAGCAAATACTCTAAACTTGTTTCCAACCTTGTGATGAAGACTCGAGAGCGTTAGATGTCATTTGGATGAAGAAATGAGTCAAATGGATGAAATATAGCCACAACATGATCATAAATCAGCTTTTAAGCTAAAAAGTGTCGCATTGGTTTTCAGTTTCATTGAGACCAGTTTTGGACATAGAAAATGATTGAATTTGAAGATGGTATCTGAAGAAAAGTTGTAGCCCTTGAGTTAGCTTTTCAACGCAACTTGAATCAGCTTAATTGGACATTAGGAGAAAAAATTATGACCCAAACAAGCTGCAAGACGCACTCCTCACACCAAGAAAGCATCGACTGAGGCTACTTCATGTTTCCTTGTTTGATTCAACCACTTATGGAAACAACTTTTAACACGTCTTTTGAACCTTAAACTCGAGCAAAATGCCTACAATTCATCTCCTATCAGTTTTCTTTCAAGTTTAGCTCAAGAACTCTATGGAAGGCTAAAAATCTTGGTGAAGCAAGGGAGGAACTCATTCGGATTCGGTGGTTTTACGTCGTTTATTCATGTTTTTTGGTATTTATTTTCTAAACACTTCTAAATTTAGATTTTCATCTTTATGAGTTAATTGTGAAATTGATTTAACATGTACTAAGTTTTTCATAGAATTAATATCATTTTTTCTATCGAACAGTTGAACTATGTGTTGAATTTCTATTTCAATAAATCTATTGGTGTGGTTATCTACTTTCTTATGCTATATGTATATGAATGATCTATAATCTAATTTCAATAGATGATTGTGATAATTGTTAAGGGAATCTAGAATTTAGGAGTAAAATCATGAATTATATTGGTCTTGATTGCTAAATTTTTCGATTAGAGTACCGGTATGAAGATCTCTAATTGTGTCATCAATTTGAATAAACGATGTTGAATGATATGATCCGAATGAGGGAATTCTAATGCTTCACTACCTTAAATCACTGAATTTTATCTCATATTTTTTTGATATTAATTTAATTGATCGACAAGTCAACTCTTCCGAATATTTAAGAGGATAATTCACCCATTTTTGGAACATTTGACAACTTTTCCATCTCCCTGTGGATACGATACCCCAAAGCTACACTACAATACCACGTAAATCTTTGGACGTAATCAACAGCCCTGTTGGATTGCGCATTCCTTCACCAACTCATTATCAAAGCCCTCCTGAATTCTCTAACCCCTGGTTTCGTGGATTCGTCTATCTCCTGTAGATTCTTGAAGAACTCCGTGTTATTCAATAAGTCTGGTATTTAGATTAACTGATACTGATTTTTTCACTGTCAAGTATAATCAAATCAATGATGGTTGAAGTCTCTCAATGAATTGGAAGATGAAAAGATAAAGCTCTCAAGTTTTCTCTATGTTTCAACCTTCGAATTTACGTTTTGTGTCATTCTGGTATTTATATGATAGGGTTAGGATTGAATGAGTAGGATAAAAAGCCCTGAAATCGCGATTAAAAAAATTCTTGGCTAACCCTATCGCTTGAGCGAAAGCTCAATGACGGTATGTCGCTCGAGCGGGTACCTGACGACAATCTAGCAAAAATATTTTTGTTTATGCCGTTCGAGCAAAATCTTGGCGATAGTCTAGAAATTGCGGCGCTGTTTTTGTCCTCTTTTAAAGCTCGAACCCTAAAACCTATACAACTCAAATACGAAAATTACAACCTACTCCTTGACTTTTATAACTTATCCTATTTAGTCCTTTTTGTTTATAGACTTGCCAATTACATCATAAACTATCAAAATCTAACAACCTCTCCTTTTGACATTCTGTGACAGAACTGCAATCTAAATTAAATGTAGTAGTGAAATAATTATAGACTCAAGGACCGACACTACCAGCACTAACTGTCTTGATTGAATTCTGCTTTTCCTTTATCAAAACATGTTTCCTGAAATAGATAACTCAAACACCCAGTGTAAAATTTATGTGAAATAGTAATAAGTGTAAAAGCAATTCAAGCAGTTAATCCAAGCAGTTATAACACATGACACATCATTTCATTTTCATACTAACATCGATACTACAAAACAACAAAACTTACTCTAGTAATATTGAAATTATCATTTCANATTGTGATAATTGTTAAGGGAATCTAGAATTTAGGAGTAAAATCATGAATTATATTGGTCTTGATTGCTAAATTTTTCGATTAGAGTACCGGTATGAAGATCTCTAATTGTGTCATCAATTTGAATAAACGATGTTGAATGATATGATCCGAATGAGGGAATTCTAATGCTTCACTACCTTAAATCACTGAATTTTATCTCATATTTTTTTGATATTAATTTAATTGATCGACAAGTCAACTCTTCCGAATATTTAAGAGGATAATTCACCCATTTTTGGAACATTTGACAACTTTTCCATCTCCCTGTGGATACGATACCCCAAAGCTACACTACAATACCACGTAAATCTTTGGACGTAATCAACAGCCCTGTTGGATTGCGCATTCCTTCACCAACTCATTATCAAAGCCCTCCTGAATTCTCTAACCCCTGGTTTCGTGGATTCGTCTATCTCCTGTAGATTCTTGAAGAACTCCGTGTTATTCAATAAGTCTGGTATTTAGATTAACTGATACTGATTTTTTCACTGTCAAGTATAATCAAATCAATGATGGTTGAAGTCTCTCAATGAATTGGAAGATGAAAAGATAAAGCTCTCAAGTTTTCTCTATGTTTCAACCTTCGAATTTACGTTTTGTGTCATTCTGGTATTTATATGATAGGGTTAGGATTGAATGAGTAGGATAAAAAGCCCTGAAATCGCGATTAAAAAAATTCTTGGCTAACCCTATCGCTTGAGCGAAAGCTCAATGACGGTATGTCGCTCGAGCGGGTACCTGACGACAATCTAGCAAAAATATTTTTGTTTATGCCGTTCGAGCAAAATCTTGGCGATAGTCTAGAAATTGCGGCGCTGTTTTTGTCCTCTTTTAAAGCTCGAACCCTAAAACCTATACAACTCAAATACGAAAATTACAACCTACTCCTTGACTTTTATAACTTATCCTATTTAGTCCTTTTTGTTTATAGACTTGCCAATTACATCATAAACTATCAAAATCTAACAACCTCTCCTTTTGACATTCTGTGACAGAACTGCAATCTAAATTAAATGTAGTAGTGAAATAATTATAGACTCAAGGACCGACACTACCAGCACTAACTGTCTTGATTGAATTCTGCTTTTCCTTTATCAAAACATGTTTCCTGAAATAGACAACTCAAACACCCAGTGTAAAATTTATGTGAAATAGTAATAAGTGTAAAAGCAATTCAAGCAGTTAATCCAAGCAGTTATAACACATGACACATCATTTCATTTTCATACTAACATCGATACTACAAAACAACAAAACTTACTCTAGTAATATTGAAATTATCATTTCATGCATTTGAGTCAAAATTTTTAGATACATCATGTCAAGTCAAAAATATCATATACTTCCAAAAATATCTACTCCATCATAAAAAATATATACTACTCCCATTTTTTCGCCACAAAATGACAAGGGATAACCTAGTAACTACGCAGCACCATCAACTCCATCTACAACATCAGCATCAATACCCTCATCATAAATCACATCGTCATCCCAATGTCTCCTAATCAAGTGCAAGCCTTGCTGCAAATAGCCAACTGTCCCACGAAGTGTAGCAAACTTGGATGTGTGACGAATTTAGGGGAAAATGAGGTTGAAATGAGAAAATTCGAACAAAAATGTGAAAAGAAACGTTAAAATTCAAAAAGGCAAGATGTCAATCGAGAGAGAGGCGAGCACTAAGCGAGCGAGACAACCTCTACTTCTATCGCTTGAGCGTCACTCAGCAATAAGCTGGCGAAAAACTTTTGACAAAAATAGTACTAAATTTTTGAAAATTTTGAAAAATAGCCCCTTCCTTTTTTAACATGTACCCAACATGAAGATAAATTTAAAGAAACAAATGATCACAAGTACTTCACCATCACTAATAAATTTTCCCACGTACTTAAATTAAGTCCAAATGGAGTAAAGTGTATACATGGATCATGTGTGTTAAGTGCCCCTACTTTCTCATGAATATGACTCCACACCTTAAATTTGTGAGAAAAAACAAGCGAACATCAATTTTAAATAAGTATTTTCTTCTAATGATGAAAGTCAAACCAGTGCTATGTTCATTAGTACCTAAAAATAATGCTCCTTTTAATTATATCATTTTTTTTTTTCTCTCCTTGAGTTTTAGCATTAATCGTTTAAACAATTTATATTTTTCTTTGTCATCATATTTCTCAATTTCACATCTTATGTGTAGACCCTTTTTCATTAAGCTACTAAGATGACCCCTTAACAAACTTTATGTCGGTTAACCCAAGTCAGTTGACCATAGGCACCAGGTTATGAGAAATCCCTCGGGTTTAATTGCTCAGGTCACTCTTTTTAACCCAAATTTTTTCATATGCAGAGGTAATTTTAGTCAACTGAGTAATCATCTCAGTTAGGTGGCTAATTTGATTTTCGAGAAAGTTAACATAGCTAGTGATATCCTGAATTTTGCCTCTTGATGAACTTTTACGGCATTTAGCCCTTATGTGTTCCAGTGCTCCACAACGATGACATTTGGGAACAAACCTATGCGGCAGTTGATGTTGAATCATAGGATGATTGATCCTATGTTGTCTAGTAGGCCTCGATCCTTCATCATTCATGCCTATAGGTGTAGAATTAGCAATATTCTTAATTCTGGTATTAGTTGTTGGAACAAACGTGATCTTGAATGTACCAGCAATGTCATCACCATTTTGAACATATCCTAGACCTTGCCTATTACCAGCAAGCTTTCTCATTCCCAATAGTTGATCGAGTTTTTGAGTTCCACTCATAAAGGACCGAAGTTGAGTATTTGATTTTTTCAATTCACTTGTTAAGTTTTTAACTTTAGCTTCCAAGTTTTCGTTAACAAATTTCAACTCGCTCGATTTTTTGATAGAGTCCTGAAGTCAGCTGAGAGTCCCTCTTTCTCTCTTTCAAGCCGTCAAGCTTTTTCAGCACGGCTATGTTGACCTTTTTGATTTTAAGACTCTTCTCGAACAACTGTCGATAGGACTCACATATATCTTCATCATCCTCAGAGTCTTCCTCACTCTCAAACTCCCCACTGTAACTAACGCTCTCATTCTTCTCACTCCCCTTATCAGATTTAGTCTTAACATTAGACATGAACGCCATATATTTTTGTTCATTCTCACCGTCGGAGGTATCACTTTGATCGCTCAAATCCGAATTTTCATCACTCAGAATCATTGTTAATGACTTACCACTTCCTTTTCCCGAATTATTCTTAAGATTAGGACATTCATTTCTATAGTGACCAAACTCATTGCACTCATAGCATATAACAAGCTGGGTTTTCTTACTAGAAGTTCTAGAAGAATTTTTATCACTTTTTTAGGGAAAATTTACTAGGATCAGCATTTTTCCTCTCTTGAGGTTTTCTCATATTCCTCATGGGCTTTTGGAATTGTCTAACAAAATAGGCAAGTTCACTGTCCCTACGAGTCTTGGCATCAGTTGACTAACTTTCTTCTTCCCTAACGATATCATGGCAATAGATTTAACCTTAGTTGGTTAGGATATAGTAAGTTATAGGTTTGGAGTGATCCTTCGAGTTCTTCTATCTTGACAGTGTCTAAGTCCTTACTTTCTTCAATCGTCGTGATCTTAGGTCTAAACCTTTCCGACAAGGATCTAAGGAATTTTCTAATGATTTTGGACTTGAGGATCTTTTCACCTAGGTTAAAACTCAAATTTACTATATCATTCAACTTCGCATAGAATTCATCGAATGATTCATCGTCCGACATTCTAATCTCTTCAAATCTAGAGGTTAACATCTATAGTTTAGAATTTTTAACCATTTTAGTTCCCTTGTGTGTGGTTTCTAAGATGTCCCAAACTTCTTTAGCAATCTCACACATCGACACTTCTAAACTCTTCCGTAGACACAACCATAAACAGCATGTAAAGCTTTGCTATTCCGTCACACTCACTAAGTTCATTCTAGTCCAATTAGCAATGAGAGTGTGGATTACTTCATTATTAATCGCAGAACTAGGTGCACCCCAACCATTTACTACACTAAGCCAGATACGTTCATCTAGGGATTTTAAAAAGGCTCTCATCCTAACATTCCAGTAGGCATAATTGGTTCCATAAAAAAACAAAGGTATGGATAGAGACTAACTAATCTAGATAAATTTATATGCCAGGAATCGAAATAAGACTTTGATACCAATTGAACTTTACACGTTCGACCCAAATTACACCTAAATGGGGGTGAATATGTGTAAATGCGGAATTAAAAAATGTAATTAACCAGCAACAAGTTACTAATTAATTATCTTTAGATGATTAAGCATACAGTCCAATTACCCTATGTTTAAATACCGCAGAATATGAAAGCAATAAATATCGAACATTATGAATCTTTTCATTTTTCTCATTTATTGAGGTCTAAGTAGAGATGTCAAATCGGTATGCACCAGGCCTTTATGGCTTGACAACACTGGCCGAGCTAGCACCAGACGAGCTCCAGCGACCGCACGTGCTGGCTCGATCGGTATTTTTTTCTTCATTTATTTTAAAAAAGCATAAATATCCAGTTTTCCAAATAAAAATAGGAAGAAGTGAAAGTATTTACTTATTGCTGAGAATTTGAGGACAAAAAAGAGTGAGATGTTGAGCTTCAACTGTTAGGTCAGGGTGCGGTTTGGTTTGGGTCGGTTTCAACCCCAACCTGAAACCAAAACCAAATTAGTTGGTTTGTGTGAATTTCAATCCAAACTGATCCAATCTAACACTGGTTTGGTTTAGTTCTGTTAGTCAGTTTGAGCTTTTGTCCAAATTGAATTTTTAAAAAAAATATTTCTCGAGTTTCGGGTTCACGTAAAGTACATATAACTTTGTTTTCGATTTATACAACTTTTTTATTTGAATTACAACCTATAGCAACTAAAAACAGTTTTGAAAATTCAATTTTCAAAGAATAAAAATCATTATCTCAACCTGCATTTTCACAACATGTAAGCTTTAATTAACGAATCAGAACATATCATGTAATTAAAAAAAATTCAATATTGTAACTAATACATAACCATAGGTCCATAATCATTATGTCAACCTGCATTTTTGGAAGGCGAATTTATTACAAGTAAAACATGTTATATAGAAAAAATTAACTAAGAAACAAGGCCTACCAACCGAAGGAGAAGACAACGTTAAATGACATAAAATAATATCAATGTTTTCTTGAAAATGTTGTTATAAAACAAAGTCTTTATATTGTATTCAACAAGACTACTCAAAGAGGCAACTTGGGTACCTCCACTTTTGGGAGAACATCATTAAGATTTTGATTTTGACTTTTTTTTTTAAATGGAAACATGTGTAAGTGGGTTGGGTGGGTTAACCAACGCTTTGAGACTTTAAACCATGGCCGGACCAACTCACCATGATTTTGTTTAAAATAAAACCAATTAACTATATCAAACAGACCCGTATGATTACCAAAGCAGTACTAGCATTTAAGCCTATGATTGATTGATGCCTATGATTAGAAAGGTCAATCCTGTGGATGGAGCCATGTGCATCATCATCTACTGGCCTCCATTCACCCTGCTCAAGTATAAAAGCTCACACTTAGTGCCATTCGAAGGTAATGCAAGTTTAGACTCTCAAATCTATATTCTTGTCATACATTTAAGTCATTCATTCCCCAAAGCTGACCCTCTCTTATACATTAGGGGCTCACGTTTTAAACTCTCCCATACCCATAATTATTTCTCGAATTGACTTGACCGTCGGAGTGCACACGACCAACTCCACCCCTTCCGGAGAAGGCCACGTATGCCTAACTGTTTGTCATGTGTGCAGTAATTCAGCTTGCGTGGACGTGAGAGGCTTTAAGATTTGTTAGCCACATCATTGATACATTTTTTTGGGTCAACAGTATGTATAACTATCTTCCTAATTTTTTAAGTATTTGGAAAAAAAAACTTATTATTACATTTTTTAGTTTTTTTTTTCTGTAGTGACGTGTGTGAATTAATTGTATAATTTTTATTTTATCTATGGTTTTACAGCTGTCTCAGAATATGAGATTTTAGAAATGGATAGAGATGATCTGAATGATTCAGAATGTGAGTATTTAGGGGTATAAAATCGAATATATATGGTGAATAGTTATTATGTTCGTTTATTTAGTTTAGTTTAGTTTAGTTTAGTGTGTGTGTGTGTGTGTGTGTGTATATATATATATTATTGTTTTTCTTTCCAATCTGTCCAATGATGTTGCTCCATATGCCCCACTACTTTCAATCCTTGTGACTAAGCCTATTTGTGTAGCATGATTGGGATGAAATTGATATAGTAGGACAAGTATTTGAAAATATCATGTTGGTCAAAATGTCATGGAAATAGATGCAAACTCACGAGGTTCATCACTTGTTAATTCTTCTTACACAAATAGTCCTTCGCTAATCATTCTCACGAGTTCTCATGTTTTAGCATCCCCGACAGTTTGCATGTACTGCGATGCAAAAAAAAAAAAAAAATTGAAAATGAAAGGAAAGGCTTTTGTTGTCTATAAGGAAAATTAAATTACTTATAAATACTATACCAACCGAATCACATAAACTTTTTACATCATTGCCAAATGAATCTAAGGAATTTAAAACATATGTAATATGTTAGGACATCAATAGCAATGTCAGTTTTACGTCCTTTGATGTAAATATGTTAAAGATTTGTGTCAAAGAAATAAAGGTATATAAACTTTTAAAGTATTGCATAATAATCAGTTCCACGGCAACGTTTTTTGAACGTTGAAGAAGACTTTCGGCAACGTTCAAAAACGTTGCCGTATCTCTCTATTCTACGACAACATCTCGATTTGCAATATATGTCCAAACGTTGCCGTATGCTGTTTTTGTTGTAGTGGTTTTGAGTTTATTTCAGCAATTGAATTCAAATGATCGTCATTTGCTATAATTTTGATATGCTTTCAATCACAACCTTTTGAATTGTATGCTATATTTTGTAATTTCAGCTTGGAGAAGTATAATTCAAATTTATTGTCTTTATTAAAATTCATTTCACAAAGGATAAACTGAATTAGTCAAAATGGTGAATCACTTAAACAAATCATATGAACCGATAATGCAATATTTCTCTTATTTTTTACGATTATGAATGTGCCATGTCAAGATAAATTTATTTTTACAGGATGGAATTGGAAATGCTCCATTTGGAAATTATTTCCCCACAAAAATGAGATCAAATTGCATACCAACACATAAGATCTCGAGAAGATGTGGATTGAAATTTTATGGAAACCATAATGTGGTGGTTGACATAGAGAAAAACTTGGTGAATAAAATGCGGAGTTATTACCGTTTTTTTTTTTTATAGTAAATAGTTTATGGATTGTTGCAGTATTCTCTATTTCCCCAATTGAACTCTACATGCATGCAAACATCGAGGTTGTATACAATGTTATAAAAATCGGATCGGATCGATTGATTCGGCCGGAAAAACATGCCTTCGATCGATTAATTAGTTCGATCAAGCATAGAAAATGTTCTTCATGAAAATCGGTTGCTGCTTAAATGATAGTTCACGATTTTCCCGAGTCACCCACTTGATTTCATTTGAGAAAATAGGAAAGGTCCCTTCCACACATTTAGATGAGACCTTCAAAAGTTTAAACTAGATTAAGAACTAAAAAAATTAGGACTTTTTTGAAGTTCGTTAGCTTTCCTACTCTTGCAATAAGCAAGGGTCCTGGCCTGATAAGGTGAAGAAAGACTGCATGACGGCTAAGAAGCTGAATCGAGAACAAGAAAAGCAATGGTGGATCCAAAACCAGTTTTAGTAATGAGGAGTAAGATAAAATTTACCATAAAAATGGAACTAGGATATCACCTTCTTGGTCTAGAAATTGTGGCTTGACTTTTCTTATTTTCACTCTTCATTTGCATGAGAAGGTAAAATCACAGTTATTAAAATCGGACCGGATCTATCTGTTCGACGTGAAAAACGACGAACCAGACATGGTCGGTCAATTGTCAAAGGAGATAAACAACTAAATAGTATTGTAGATTTACTCGTAAATTTAGGAGAAAATGTAGAAAAGAATAATTCAAATAAAAAGGTAGAAACTTTATTAGAAAATGTAAATAAAAATATAAAAACTTTGGAAAGTAATATAGAATATATTAAAAACCAAAGCACTGAAATATTAAAAACAAATTAGTCATATAGGAGAAGTAGATACTAGTTCTTATTTAGAGAAGTTAGAAAGAAGAGTTAAAGCACTAGAAAAAGAAAAGTCAATAGATACTAGACAAGATTTAGATAATATAATAAATAAACTAGAAAAATTAGATTTAGGTAAAATGAAAGAGCCTAGTAGATTTACGAAGACTAAGTGAATTTATGCGTAATGGATAAAGGAAAAAAAAAATGTAGCTAGTAGTAGTAGATTAGTTGGTAATGCTTCATTAAGAACATTAAGTAGAAAAACGAAATTTGAAACAAGAATAGAATCCATAATAAATATAGAAGAACGGATAGAGACGTTTAGATAAAAATAAATTAAAATTAGTAAAAGCTTTAGATACATATATAAAAAGGGAATATGTTTAGCAAATATTTAATATATCAACATTATGGTGAAATATATGTTTCTTGTACACATGAAGATCAATTTATATACTTAGATTTAATAGAAAAAGAATTCTATAAAGAAATTGTTAATAAAAATCTTCAACAGACTCATTTATGATTAATCAAAATAGGAGTAAAAGGACTTCATAGCGAAAATTTAGGAGCTAAAGTATTAGTATGTTTATATGATAGTAGATTTACAGACATAAAACAAAGATTTAGACATGAATAATAAATGTGAAATAGTATATTTTACACCTGATTATTTGGTTAGAACAAAAAGTTTTACAAAGATATTAAAATAGGAATAAAAACTAAAGGATATCAAATGAAAAGAGATGAAGATAATTTATTAATTTGCACATGATTCACAAGGAGACTTGGTGAAAATAGTACTACTAACTATAAATTAGAAAATAGTCAAGTAATTTCATTATTAGGACAAAAATGTATAAAAGCTATCATAGTAAAGAAACTCTCTTCAGAAACTAACGCAGAGTTAGATTGGAATTTGAGGATTTTTTTTAGAAAGACTAAAGTACCAGAAGATAATATCATGCTTAGAAATAGTAATGGAACTCTAAGTATTAGATTTGAAAATTATAATTATCAAGCAGAACAAACCAAGAATTTGAAAAAAGAAAAGAACCCATGAATACGGAATATAACATAGGAGGTAAATACCCTTTTCCCCCTTGCTAGAGAATATGAATGGGAAGATAAAAGATATAGAAGCCTAAGAAAAAGACACTCAGAAGAAGGATGCAGTTTACCATTAGCAAGTGATAGAGGATTAACTTTATAATTAAATAAATGTAAATATTAAGACAGACCTAACACTATAACTAAATGGAAAAGTTCCGTAATTAGAACATATAATAGTGTACCTAAACAAATGACTGTGGAAGAAATATGGGCTTATTTAGAAACTTATTTAGGAAAGACATCATTAGATATATATGTTATGATTAAGAGATTAAAACCAGAAGAAATTATGTTAAGAATGGCTGGAGGAGATAACCCTAGAAATTTTACAAGTTTTATTAGAGAATTAATTATAGATCTGATTCTAGTAGAGACAACACTTACGAACAAAATAAAGCCTTTGAAGATATGGGAAAATTAAGTATTAGTAATATGAAATATATACAACCATTTTTATTAGACTTTGAAAGATTAGCAAGTACAACATATTTAGCACTAGATGTACCTATACTTGAAAGATTATATAAAAAGATACCACTACCATGGAATGATAAGATTAGAAAAGATTTAGAATCAAGATCATCGAAAGAGGTAACTATTAGTACTACCATAAAATTTATAACAGAAAAACTAAAAGAATATTGCATAGAAGAGATAGCTAGAAAGCAAAAAAAGAAATTAAATTATTCTTTTTGCTCAGATTTACATACACCACAGACCTATGATCATAGAAGAAGAAATAAAACATTATAAAAAAAGGATAAAAAAAACTTAAATATAAAAGATAATATCAAGATAAAAAGAAATATAATATTAGACCAAGTAGAACATATTATAAAAATAAATAATAGATATGTTAGAAAACCAAAAACTAAAAAGGATTGCAAATGTTATATTTGTGGATACTCTATATATTTTGCTAATAAATGCCCCCAATAAGTATAAAAATAAAGGAGTAGCTTAATCTATAATAATTGATGACATACTGTGTAATATTATTGGATTATTTGATAATGAATCTTATAGTTCAGTATATAATTTATACAAATGACGAATTAGACAATTTAGAAATTATAAGTAGCTTTGAAGACAGTTATAACAGTTTAGAAGAATTAGTTTTTTCAATTCTCGATACAGAAATGATGAATATAGAACATGAATGTGTTCATGAATAGGTTAGAGGACAAGGATCAACAATGGATAAATGTAAGAATTGTAAAATATACACATGACATAAAAAATAGAAATCAATATAAAAACTGCTTAGAAATTCAATGTAACGAGTGTTTAGGAATCAAAGAAGAAGCTAATAATAATAATAATAATAATAATAATAATAATAATAAACACTATAGTGAAGATATAGAAAAACTATAGGACAAGATAGTAAATACAAGCAATAGAATAGACAAAATATATGTTACTATAGGAGAAATACAACATAAGATTAAAAATTTAGAAACAAAAGGAAAATAGCCTATAGATAATTATACACGAAATTAAGAAGAAATAATTTGTCACATCTCTAGGGTAAAGCCAACTAAAAGCCTCAAAATACGCATAGAAATACAAATAAATACAATGATAAAACAAAACATAATAGCTTTAATAGACACATGTTGTACATTTAATATAATTAGAAAATACTTAGTTCCAGAAGATTGTAGCTAGAAACTAGAATATGAAATAAGAGGAAATCAAATGGATGGTAGTAAAATGGGATTTGAAGAAAGACTTTTTGATAACTGTAAAATCAAATTTCAAGAAAGACAGTATAAGAATGCTTTCTTGAGACTATATTTGAAAAATCTTCTTTGAACTTACATTTTTACATTCATTTCATCATTTCTCCATAACATAAACTTTGATTATTGAATAAATTTTTTTTTTTTTTATTTCTCTTTGTGCTTAGTTTATTTGTATCAATCTAAAAAGAAAGATATATTTTGAAGAAAATTTTTGTATTTACATTGCATAAACATTTTTACTTCTTCATATTGAAAACTTTGATTGATTGNAAGGCTCAATTCACAAACATAAGAAATTGGAGGAATAACAGGGGAAACGGGGGAGAATTCACAATGATCATGATCAAATAACAAGAAAGTAGAAGGGTTAGGAAAATTTTCACCAAGCAGGTTCGAATGAGAGATATATTTTTTAAGAAAATTCTTGCACTTACATTGCATAAACTTTTATTCTTCTTCTTCTTCTTCTTATTGAAACTTTGATAGATTGAACTAAACTTATAAAATCATCATATTCATCAAAGTTTTCTCATTTCTCTCTTAGTATTTAATTTTTCACAATCATCCATTAAAAGAGAGATATTTCTTGAGAAGATTTTTGAACCTACATTGTATTTATTTCTTCATCTTCTCATTGAAACACTTTGATTGATTGAATCTAATTTTTTACTATCATATTCATCAAAGTTTTTAATCTAACACTTGAGCTATCATTTATTACTATTCATTGAAGTGTTATCCTCTCTTAGAACCTAATGGTTTGTATTATTTATCAAGAGAAAGATTTCATTGTAAAATCACTTTGATAAAATGTGGGTCGTGTTGAACTTCCTTAAAGATCAACATTATATAAGGATCGGTGCTCCTTGTTGTAAGTAACTCTGTATGTTATATTGAGGTCCCGTAAAACTCAATAGTGTGGGTCGTGTTGAGGTCCCGTAAAGCTCAACATTGTATAAGGATTGATGCTCATTGTTTGTAATTCACCGAAAGTGTTGTAAATGGTTGGATTGCAACATAAATCAATCAACATAATGAAAAGGCCTTGCTCGTGCCAGAGAACTTGGTAACAGAGGACGTAGATCATTGCTTTGAATTAAATATCATTTGCATCCTCTATCCCTTTTACTCTGGCTTTTATATTTGTACTTATTATTTGAATTAATCTATTTAGTCTTTACTTGCTTGAATTTAGATTAATTTTTAAAAAATATTTTAAAAACCAATTCACCCCCTTTTGGTTAGTTATTCTTGGGCTATCAATCTATGCCACGACTGCAGACGAAATTTGGAACGATTTGAAAGATAAGTTCCAACAGAAAAATGGACCACACATTTTTCAATTCAGGAAAGAATTGATTAACTGGACTTAAGATCAAAGCTATGTTAGCGTCTACTTTACTAAACTTAAAACGATTTGGGAAGAGCTGAGCAATTATTGTCCGAATTGCAACTGTGGAAAATGCACATGTGGTGGTGTGAAGGAATTAAATGCTCATTATCAAACGGAGTACATAATGTCTTTCCTCATGGGGCTAAATGACTTTTTCTCTCAAGTAAGAAGACAGCTTCTTCTCATGGATTCTCTGCCGGCCATCAACAAATTTTTTACCCTAGTTTCTCAAGAAGAACACCAAAAGAAGATAGGTACACAAGTTGCATCAGGATCTGATCACAATGGAGCTATGGCTTTTGCTTTCAAATCTGAAAATAATAAAGGAGTGGATGGATATAATGTTTTCTTGAAAACTAGATCTGTTGTTGTAAACTATAAGAAGAAAGAAAGACCATTCTGCACTTATTGCAACTATCATGGTCATTCAAATGATAAATGCTATAAGATACATGGTTATCCACCAGGTTACAAAATAAGATGAAAGGAGAATAACTATCCTGGTTTCAATAAAGTGAATCAAGTGTCTGCTTCTCTCATCCCTCAGACTGAAACCAAGCAACAAACTGAAGATAAACAACCTAAGTTTGGGAATTTTGTACAGAATCTCAGTTCAGCTCAGTACCAACATCTAATGTCTATGTTCTCAACTCACCTAACTTCAGATGCCAATCCTTGTGATCATCATGGGAATACCTCTAATTCATATGCTACAGGTTTATGTTATTCAGTGTCTATGCATCCTATATTATCTTCCAACACTATTTGGATAGTGGATTCAGGTGCAAACAGGTACATTTTGATAACCCAAGAATAACTAACCAAGAGGGGGGTGAATTGGTTTTTGAAACTTTTTCTACACTTAGT
>CAIGRF010000175.1:0-13734 GCA_903798235.1 Fraxinus ornus | reverse complement strand
TTTGTTCTTCATTTCGAGTCTGATTTATAATCTTGATAGCTTTGAAAGCTTAATCACTCAAATTCAAATGTTAGTAAATAAAATGGCTTGTTTGTTATAATCAAAATATTAAGGTTATAATCAACCATAGATCAACATAAGCTTGGTATTTGGATTAACTGGAACTAATGTTTTCTCCACCAAGTATAATCAAATTAATCAAAGTTGAAGTCTCTCAATGAATTGAAAGATGAAAAGATAAAGCTTTCAAGTTCTCTCTATGTTTCAACTTTCTAATTTATGCTTTGTGGCGTTCTGGTATTTATATGATCGGTTAAGGTTCCGGCTTGTCGCTCGAGCAAGGAATCAACGACAGTCTAACAAAAATGTTTCTGTTTCTGCCGCTCGAACGAAATTCTGGCGACAGTCTAGCGAAATTGTAGAACCCTTTTTTTTTTGTCCTCTTTTGAAGCTCGAACCCTAAAACCTATACAATTGAATTATGAAAATTACAATCTACTCCTTGACTTTTATAATCTATCCAATTTTGTCTCTTTTTTTCATGGACTTGCCAATTACATTATAAATTATCAAAACCTAACAAAAGCAAATCTCGAGTTCACTGACCTTACATTAAATTTGCTAATTACTTCGCAAACCTCTCCAGTTTACAGTACATACATCATTATGTCCAAAAAAAAAATCAAGTTCACTAGCCTTACATTAATTTGTTAACGAAATTTCGAGATTACTTCACGAATCTCAAGACTATAATAAATATATCTAGATGTTGAACAAAAGCCCGAGTTCACTGGCCTTATATTGAATTTGCCGATCAAATTTCGAGATTGCTACATAAATATCAAGTTAATGATTGCAAACTATATAAATTTTCTTGACTATTGGAAATTTTTGGAATTCAACTATGTACAAGACTGCTAGAATTAGTGTTGCAAACTCTATCGTTACGATAGAGTGCTTTTGCTAGATTTTGGCAATGTTTGTCCTACTTTCGGGTTTTCGTTGTGTTTTGGGCGGGTTTTTTAGAAAGAGAAAGATGAAGTTTTCGGTGTTACTTTGACTGAAAAATATATTTCAATTAGAGAATACTAAGATTTTCAATAATCTTGACCCTAATTTTTTGCCTTGATATCATTTCAAAGAGTGGAAGATTGGATCTTTAGATTTTCAATTTGTATGTTGACAGCAGCTGGGGTACCAGGCTTTGGCTTACAGGCTGGTACCCGGCTCTCTCAAATAGGGGGTGGGTGGGTACATTTTTGGGGGGTTTTTTATTGCGCGGACCCACCTCATTGTGAGGGGGGAGCTGTGTTAGGCCTGTCAGAGTTTTTCTTTTATGTTTTCTACCTTTCAATTTTTAATCCATTATGAGTTGAGACTCCCATTGTTATTTTGAAAGTCCTGATTAAGTTCAATTTCTAAGATTTTCATTGAGATTTGTGCTTTTGTAACATTTGTCAAGCAATTCTTTATGTGCTGAGATTTGATGTGTTAAAATTCGCACTTAAATGACGTTTGTGTTCGAGATAGAGTCGAGGCCTTCACATAGACATCCCATCATTAGCTATAGGAGTGATGAACAATTGGCTATCATCCAAAAGGTAGCAGGGTAAGGCCGTACATGACAAAACCTTCAAAAGAGTTAATAGGCCTCCGAGACAAATGCTCTTTCCAACTAAAGGGATGAAATCAAGAAATTGAATAGGAGAGGGAGGCACTCCACATGGCCTAAGTCATCCATTTGTCCATGTCTACAAATTTCAATCCTCAATACTTTTTATTAAGAAAAAAAATCAGTGTTCTAAAAGACGCGTCTAAACGCGATGTGCGACATAATGTCAAGTCAAGTGGTTTGGCACCTGTTTTAGCAATCAACGACAATCGTAGACCGCTAATGCGCGCCCTATTATCCTTTTTTTTTTTTTTAACAATTCTTTTAAGTTAAAACTTAAAAGGCTAATTTATTCACTTTGTCTGCCTTAGATTCAAAACGGCCGCTTGAAGCCTTGAACAAATGAAAACTCTTAAAAATTGTATAAAATTCTTATAAATCTGTTTTAGATGATTGACATATATTATTTTTAATTATTAAAAAAATTAATTGATTAAAAATTAAAATAAGAAAATTTCTTTTTTATGTTTTTTACGCATATACCTTGTATAAGCTTGTTTAGTCCATAACTTGATCTACAAGCATTACGTCTCTTAGAACATTGCTAAAAGCTCTTCCAAGAGAACCAGTTTTGTCATGAGCTCTAGCCGTTGCATTAAAATCACTGACCACACGGAGTTGTCAGTTAAAATCAAACTGGCGTAAGAAATTCCATAAGAGCCCCAAGCATCTTGTACAAGACACATCACTCTAAAACGGAGGACCATTCAATCGCTAGGAAAATGTAAGCAACATATCGTAAGATTTTCGTTCTTAAAAATTCACACTTTTCCAAATCTGAAAATGAATGAAATTCTAGGATTCCTCCAATAGGCAGCTCATGAATACAACGAATACTCATCAGTAACAAAATCACAAACCAAAACCTAAATGGTTAGCTACTTGTGTTCAGCATTATGCGGGCATCGGAAGCATTCAACCAATAGCTCTTCGATTTAACCTGCATAAGCTCTAGTCATTCAAATTGTAGAGTATTTTATAAACACGACATTGTTAAGAAATTTTTCGAGTTAAATATGTAATTCAACTAAACAATAAAATCATGTATTGTTCTAATCTAATATAAATATGATTTAGATTGCCTGGGAAAAGTACTTTTTATAATATATATCCATGAGCCATAAAAGAATATATTAATTTTATTGATACAAAGAACAAACAAGTCTGGGTGGTGTAGTCGGTTATCACGCTAGTCTCACACACTAGAGGTCCCCGGTTCGAACCCGGGCTCAGACATTATTTATTTTCTTGCAATCTTTTCTTTTTTCTTGAGGCAAAGAAACCCATGTCCATTTTCTTACAATCGTCTCTCTGACCTCACATGATTTTAAGACCCATGTTCTTCATAATGCTTAAAAGAGGAGAACCAAATCCATGATCAAAGCAAGGAAACTCGTGTCCATTTTCTTGCAATCTTAATTATTTTCTTGAGGCAAAGAAACCCATGTCCATTTTCTTACATTATTTATTTGCTTACAATCCTCTCTCTGACCTCATATGATTTTAAGATCCATGTTCTTCGTAATGCTTAAAAGAGAACCAAATCCATAATCAAAGCGAGCACTTTTAAACGAATTCAATAAAAAGAATTAAGTTATATGTACATTATTATTTACACTCTCCTTGACATTCTCCCTTGTGAGTTAAAATCTAGTCAATTATGTAACAAGGAGTAATCATACAACTTAATGGCTTGGATGAATGCCATGTGAAAAAGTATCAAATTTAGCCCATATTTGGTACCCATTAAAAATTTTATTTTCATTCGTTTATTCATTTTCTAACACACATTCTTCAATAAAATAATATTTTCCATCACATCAATAATTTTTCCATTTTTTCAACTGCACATTCTTTATCAATCTACTATTTTAAAATACATTCTTCTAATGCACATGTAACAAGATTGTAATTAAAAATATCAATTTTAAGGAGTTAATGGATCTTATATTCCATAAATTGATAACATTTTAATATCGTAAACTTCATAATAATAGCCCTGCTACTTTACCAAGGCCATAATGCTAATGATAAATAATATTAAAATAATGTTATAATGAATTTACACATGAGAATTACCAAAAGAGTGAAAGATTTTTATTTTTTATTTTTAAAAAAAAATTTGGTTGAAGAAATTCTGACTGAGTCATATCTCACCTCATAATGTCTATATAAACCATTACGTAAATCAATATATACGTGTAGCACAACCGAAAATATTATACTCGAGTACAGTGAATAGTGTTGTAACTAAAATTACTGTGGTCGTGTAAGCATACTAAAGTTGACAGTAGGCATATGATTGGTTCGACGACAAAATATTAAAAAATTATCAAAGAAATAGAATGCATAATTTGCGCCTTTTTATTCGTAAAGAAAGAAGTAACGAAAATTTTTATTTTGACGTGAAACATATTCAGCTACCGTAGGATAAAATCTAAACCCTTCAAATTGTGATTTATGTTCTGAAGGAAAATATAATTCAGAATGTGAAAAAACGAGGTCCAACACAAGGGGCAAACAGGATCCATGCCAGGCCAGGCAGGCCACCAGACCAAAGACATTTTCTGAATTCTCAATATTTATAAAATATGTCCGTTTCTTGCCTAATCTCCCTTTCCAGGGGACCTTTGACAGACGTGTAACATCCATAGCTATCTGAAGTAACAAAAAAGATAACGAATATAATTGAAAAAATAAAAATACCCGCGAACCCAGGAGAAGTATAAGGCAGATATTTGCATTTCTTCATGTACCGGACTATATCTTGGCATAATCAGAACTAAAATTTCCTGGCATAAAGCTCACAGGTAAGTATATCGTCCATAGATGTTGCTGATCTCCCAGCACCCAATACAGGAACAAGGTTGAAAATCGGCCCTTTACTGATGTTAAATGTACTGCTCATTTGGCCAAACTCATTGAATGCACAGGTAAAGATTGTTGACAGTGTTTCATGAGAGAGATGAAGACTTGTTGAGAAATATATCCTCAGAGTCTGCTAGCAGAAAGTGTATAATGTGAGTTAACAAAAATCAGAAATGCCAACAGCATATGAAAACCGAATAGAAGAAAGCAGGTAAATTAAAGGCCTAATCATGTCACTTCGTATAAATGAATATCAAAGAATAAAGAACCTAGCCCCTTTTTGGTAGGAATTAAAACCATATTTTTAACGGATTTTGATTAAAGTTAATAGAAATGTGTGGTTAAAATTTGTTGTTAACTTTAAAATCTGAATTTAAATTTCCATCAAATAGGAGCCTAAGCTTTTGCTTGACAACCATTAAATTGGAAAACCATGTTTTAAATAATGATTTTTAGGAGATTGTATGGTTAAAAAGTAGGAAAATGTTTTGAATTTACGTGTAGAATATTTTTTTGTGTGAATGTGTGGTTGAAAATAAGTATATCAAAAAGAGTTTTCAAATAATTGTTGTCAAACAGGGGCTAAATTTCACTTGTGATGCATTTGGATTCAAGAACTACGTTATATAACATTTTTATAAAATTTGAAAAGATGTGGTTTTCAAATCGACTAAATCAATCGAGCAATTCATGATTGCCATGTCTTCGATATCGTCTCTACCTGGAAATGATATATTGTTAGGAAAAAGTACTGATATTAGATCTTTAGCTAAGTTCTCTATCTAATCGATGGATTTGACTCTCATGCAAGCTCAAGTTCATCCTCAAAAACATATACATTAATCCAGATACAACCTTAGTTAACCCAATTATGTAAACAACAATGAGGCCTGTTTGTCTATTAAAGAGTGGCAGTTGATGTGCTCTTCGATCACTTTCAATCACAGAAATGGCCAAAAAAAAAAATCATTTTCTAGAATGGTAGCCACTGGTCCAAAAAAAGAGGCTTCTCAAAATGTAACGTCTATTGCAGACAATTTTTTTTTTTGCCATTTTCATAACTATCCAGAGGAGGCTCTACTTGACCAAGAGAAATGATGGAATGGACTTGCAGTAAATTTTAGAATTTATTATGTATTTATTTTTATTCAAGCAAATGCCCATTAACATGGTAACATTTCTGGAGTTATACTATTCCTCATTCAGAGTTTCTGACAATCTAAATGATTCAAGTAATATATTGATAATTCTCTTCTGGTTTCTAGACCTACACCTTCTCTCCGAGTAAGTTACTCATCAAAACAGGTACATTGCTGACAGATGTCATACAACAATAAACCATAATCATGTTGAAGATTTATTAGTTCACAGTAGACTAAATTAACGTGTTCGATGTGAAGGTTCTTTCTCGTAGATACTCTCACCAGTGCACTCAACCCATAAGTCAATGATCCACTCAGAAAGGAAATACCTTCCTCCTCTGTATTGTTGGTCTGTTCACTAGAACAACCTTTTCCATCTTCTTTTGATGAGAATTAGAGCTGGGAACCTTCTACGAATTGCATTAGAATGAAAACACTTAACGTTACTAGGTACACTTAATTTTCTTCTAAAACTTTGACCAATTGACCAAAATAACTTCTAGCCTTAAAACCATTCAGAAACTTCAACGAGCTTGACAAAGACAAATAAATTATATTTAGTAAAAAGGAGACTGATTGGATAACACTAAAGAAGTCTATCTATTATTCTCAATAGAAGAGAAAAGACGAAGAGGGATAAAGAAGAAAACAAGGAAGAGAAAAACTAACCAGTACATCATCCCAAGAGAAAAAGTTTTCCAGAAGAACTTTGTCAACTGAATAAATGCAGAACTCTGCAATTCTTCTCATTCCTGCTTTACAAACAACTCTGTGTTGCAGATCATAAGTAGCAATTTTAGTCTCCGAACAGATCTTCGCAGCAACTTCCTGTGTAACTGATAGAACTGTTGTACATATTCTTCCATAAACAATACATTTCTGAAGACAACTATCATGCCATTTTTCATAATGAAATCCCAAATATGTTTGTCCTGTAGATAAATCTGGTTTAGTGACATCAGATGGACTCTCCACATTCTCCCCAGTATAAAGAATAGGCTTTACTTCCACCAAAGCTCTGTTCACCAAAACAATGATAATCGGTGAAGGAAATAGTATTCAATGAAAATTTAAAGGTTCAATCTTGTTCTTCAGAAAATTGAGTTTAATAGACTACGGACATGCATAATATAAGCTAAAATTCTGTATTTATTTATAGGAGGAAAATGAAATCTAATAAACTTCGGGGAGACTAGTAATTAGTTCTGTTTTGAGACCTTTTCTTAGTATAAAAATGTATAGAAAAGTTTGTACGAATGGATGACTTTATGTTGCATTGGTAAATCCAGAGCAGGCCAGAAGGCAGGTCACCTTTTTGGGAGATTGGGAACAAGAACATATAAAATGACGGGATGAAGAATATCAGACATTTTTGATCTGCTTCCACTAGCTAAGCATAACTTAATTTGCGTAAGAAATTCATCCTTCTGATGTTCAATAGAAATTCTGTCTGATGAATTCAAAGACTCTGAACAGTAAATGACCAGTAGAAGAGCACGTGTAGATATCGAACAGTTGAAGCAATTTGCCACAGCTTCACTGTTCTCTAGTGCTTGTTGAAGCTCAAAGGCAGGACCTCCATTACAGAGCAACATTGTTGGTGGGTCAAGTCCCAACTGACCAGCCATATATAGAACATCCTTGTGCAAGGTTGCCTGGAACAAACAAATAAATAAATAAATTGAAAGAAATTGCAAGAGAGAGTTTTACTGAAAAGCATTTCTTTTTTAATGGCAAAACAACACGAGTTTCATATTAACAGTACGACGTGTGTTAAGCTGATGTGAGATAAAGGCTCAAATTCAAATTATCAAGCCATTGAAAACCAGATTTCTCCTTGATAAACTTAAACCGATCAGATAATTATGATACAAGGTTCAGATATAGGTACAGAAGCAAAAACTATATACATGCACACCAAGAGACGTTGAAATTGAGAGGCTAAGGGAGCTTAAGACTCATTAATGCTACCTTTAGGTCTTAATTATTTACACTATCTAATTTTTATCTACATTTTTACTTGAGTTAGAATAGTAGAAGGCTAATTGATCGAAAAATTGGGCAAAGCAAGGATCGATGACCAATCTAAGGCACAAAATCAGTTCCACAATTATTAATAATAATGAGGCGGATTGCAAAGCAATCGCTACCGTGAGCTTAAGGAGACTTAGAACTCATTAGCACTACATATGGATTTTAACAGGTTACAAGTTACGTTGCTTGGACTCGAGTATGGGTGTCGAATATAGATATATATCTAGGAGTTGGATCCCTTCACTTCTAAATCATAGGATAAAATAGATAGAATAACTCTCCATTACTATCTCTAGCTAAAAAATATCATCAAAGATGAAATCTTGAATGTCTTTGATGGAGAAACAGCTAAAATGGATTCAAAATTTGGGCACAGGTATGTGTGTACGTATTACAAACCTAAAACTTTTTAGAATATTACATAATAATTATACATATACTATTTAGAGAGTCTAGCAGTAAATGGGCTTGACCCCAAAATCAATTTTATTGCTTTAAAAATCATGGGTTAGCTATTTTTCTCCTAGAAACTTCTGCTTCCTCCCCATGGAGATCTCCCTTCCAAATTTTTTTCCGTTTCCACTCCTAGAGCTTAAGGAAAAATTTTGAATTTATGTGTAATAATATTTTATTGAACAATGTATGGTTAAGAAAAAGAGAGATAAATATATTTTGAAAATAATGGGAATCAAACGAAGACCTAATTTGAAGGATCTGACACGGGATCCATACCCATACCAATATCATTATTGTGTCAAGACAGGTACATCGACCAAACTGAAGAGTCCAAGCATCATAAGTTTCGATTCTAATACTCATCTTAAGAGGCTCTAGTCACATGCACAATATATTGTTCATTGATCCCATGAAATGGGTAAAAATAGTGGATTCAAGTCAAAGAAAATCAATGCTAACACTTACTAACAAGGAGGCTTACAAACAACATCTACAGTGAAATAAAAAGTTTAACCATACAGAACAGAAAAAAATGAAGTAGCTAGAAAAGAGTGCAAAAGTGGTGAACTGAAGCCTCGTATCATGTGATAAGGAGAAAAAATATCAACAACCAATATTCATTTTGGAAAGTGTCTAACCTGGCTGTATGGACCAATACAACTAGGAGCCCAACACGAAATACTTTGTACGTGCAATACATTTTTAATATGATCATCTGATACTAAGACTTCAACATATGCCTTCCCCGAACCAATTTGCAAAAGAGGAAGTTCAATTGTAGAACGTGATGGTACACCAGAACGACATTTCTCTTGAGTAATAAATTTCGTGTATGTTTCATTCGCTACAGAAAAATCATTCATGTTGGCAACATATAAATGAATATAAAGAACATTCTCCCAAGAGCAATTGTATTCGACAAGGAGCAATTCAATTTTCATCAGAACTGCTTCCAGATCCTCCTGCAAATCTGTCAAATTAGAGCAGCCCAAAAGAATAGATTATCAACTAGAATTTTTTGAAGAACAAAAAGAAAAGAAAAAAAAAGTAGCAGCAAAATAAGGAGAAATTTGCATTATCAAAGATCTTTAGAGTTCACTATTGCCACATTACCCTTCCATTGTGACTAATGTTATACCTCCTGACGTTCTACAGGCATCTTGCAGCCAGCAAGAGATAGAAAAGGTGTCATCCTTCTTGGATTTGGAGGTGTGGAATCTTTGTTTTATGTCTAGTGTAAAATTAGAAATCAAACCAACTCCCTGGATTGGAGTGTAACCAAAATCCTTGCAGTCCCCCAGCACTTCGCATACTGAATCCATTTCCCCAACAGTGATCTCATGACTACCATCAATGTCACTTATAGACACAGGCTCCAGCTTTTTCTCCAAATGGAATTCCAAGGGATGAAGGACCCCAACAGGAGCTATGTGATCTGATGAATGTAGAACAACTTGAAATTTATCTAGCAAAATTCGAGCATTCTGCAAAAGATCAATATGTTAAAATTCTGAGAGGAAGTAAAGGGGGATTAGAGTAAGCTAGAGAAAATATAACAAAAAATTTTAGCTAGAAATTCCAAAAGAAAGCATCAGTAGCAGTTAAGGTGAACACAAACTATACATATACTGCCTTCCCCATGCCCTGCCTCAAGAGAAAGAAGAAAAACAATAATAATAGAAAGCGCAAAGATTGAAATGTCTGGATTAAGAAGAAACATAAATTGAAAGGGGTGCTTACTTTAAAGAGGGGACAGTCAAGAGTTAATGTTTCATATTCACCCCCTTCGCCACACACATTTACTCCATACAACCTGTCAATATATCGATAACATAACTATCAGTTGCTTAGAAACTAAAATATATTTGAGCCGATCAGTTTAACATACTCATTTAGCTTGTGAAGATGGGACTCCAAGTGTTCTATTTCTTTCCCCAAGTGTTTTGAAGGGTCCAACCCAATTGATGCAACCTTTGACAAAAAAAAAAAAAAAAAAAGGGCAAGAAATTAGGTACACACTAAGGCTAACATAAAAAGAACAATTTTTATTTTTTCACTCCAGAAGTGCCCATATCTACTCTGAGTTGAACAATAAAGTTGCAGGTCAATCAAAAAAGAGAATTGAAATAAATAAAAGCAAAAATAAAACTAGATTTTGCGAAAATTGTTTCTAAGATGAGGCAGCATTATAATTTAGAAAGTACATATACAAATGTTATATATCACATAGAATCTGAATAAAACATGCTAGAGACCAAGATAGATTGATGAGGGGCTTCCAAAAGAATTACATAAAAAGATTCCCTCCCCATTGTTCTGCAAGCCACAATACAAAATTAACCTACCAAATCTTTGAAATAATGTTTTATTCACGTATCAAGTTTTGGAAACATAAAAAATCTAAATAATAATTCTGTTCTCACTCTGATACTCTTCAAGTGTTATTTAACATTATTAACAAAATTATAATAAATAACATTCAAAGAAATCAATTTGGGTTGTGAACTGTGGAATGTAGCATTCCTTAGGACGAAGAAAGTAAGATAGGATTTAGAAGAGTATGTTATACCTTTACTATGATGGCAACAATCCCACTGCTTATCTGTAATGACAAAACAGTGCAAAAAATGAGTTAGTATTGATAATTTCAATATTACAGAATCATCACTATGATTGGTAAGAAGAAATTTACCATTTGTCGAAGGAGAAATAACTGATCTTGCTTCCACAGATATGCCAAAGAAACAAGCCCTAACCTTGAACATACACTTTCCACACGCAGTCTTTGATAGTCAGATGCAATTGCACCAGAGGAGACTGCTGAAACAGAGGGTATCCGTTTTTTCACTTCGCTTAAGAGGATAAACATATCTTCAACTTCATCACCAGGTGTCATGCTGTAGCTAAGGCCCTGATGCCTGTGAATCCCAAAACAATAGATTTGAAAGTGAAAGTGCACTAATAAAACATTAAATGCTTAGTGAATATCATACAGACCACATTTTCAATATAATCTCCAATACTTACAAGTTCGACATTCATGTTAGTAAGTTGTCACTTGTCAGCAATATAACAGACACCGATGAAGATTATTTAAGGAATTATCAGAGACTTCAATTGGATAATAATAATAATAATAATAATAATAATGTTTGAATTATCAGAGAACTTCAATTGGATAATAATAATAAAAAGGAATGTTTATTCTTGTGATATTATCCTATGTACATGGACAACTCAAGTGTGAGTATTGAGTTTATATAGAGGACATAGAAAACAAAGCTTATATACCATAATGTCATACCGTTACCAGTCAATACATTTTAATATCGATAATTCCTGGAGAGCCTACAATTAATATCTTTTTTAAGGCCATCCATTAAATTAAAAGCATGTTTGAGAAGTGTTAATAAACAACTTAAATTATACATAGATAGAAATGAGTGGTGAACACGTGGGTACTACTTGTGGATTCATCGAAATGTATGAAAAAAAATAGTGGCTTGAGAGTTTATAAACATGAGCCAAACATAGCCTTAATGCTAAAAAGCTTGGACTACATGCACCCAAATGAAAAGGACAGGCACTTCCATGTAAAACATAGGGTATGCTGCAACTAAAACACACTATTAAACTAATACTAGCATATCCATGCATCTATATATGTCCATGTACATGCAAGTTATTTACCCTTTTCGACTTTCAATTATATCGTACGGGATATTTCAATTATGACGAACAAACTTCAAGACTGATCTGAAGCAGTGTCCTTTTAAGAATTTAACATGGATCAGCAGGTGTCAAACACTCATAGTTCAACATTTTTCTTATTTTGGATAGGGTCAAATACTCGAAGATTGTTGGACATGTTTTTTGGAGTGTTTGAAAAATATCACTGTTTGCACAGGCTGTATGGCCTCCTTGAAATTGGCTTTGCTTCTCAGGTGAACAGTTTCCCATGTGCAGAGAGTTTATAATTTGGTGCAGAAAATAACACAAAAGTAAAGATGAGGTTAAGCTTGTATCTCCAATAAAACTAGTCAACTAAGACATTTAGAACTGAAAACAACTTAAAGATAGAAAATTTCTTTTCTTTTAGAATATAACACCCTAGCAATACACATTCAAAAGCTAAATGATAAAGACACAAGAAGCCATCTGTTATCATCTCCTCTTTTAAAATTGCCTAGTCACTGTAATAGTGGGTGTTAGCATGTTCAAGTTATATTATTATTGATTTCCCATTGTTAACAAAATAGGTAATAGATTATACCAAAAGCTTCCTGCTTAAAGGGCTTGCCTGGTAGATCCTTGAATTCGTCTCCGGAATAATGGAATTCCCATACATTTTGCATAGCTAATAACTATTTGGTGTCCTACCTGCAAAAGATATTCAACAATCCCAACTAAAAATATAGGATAAATGTACACCCTAACTCTATAAAACCGAAAAAGTTATCCGAAGCCAAAACCTCAGCTTCAATGTTAATTAAACATAAAACCTAGAAACAATCAATATTCTTCCAGTATTCATATTCCAAAAAAAAAAAAAAAATTTAAGCGTGAAATAAAGAAGACAGGCTTACTGTCTGATACATGTAGCTATCCAGCTCGTCTTGTTCATCATCAGCCGGCAATAAATTTGCGAGCGCCACTATCTGAAGTTACCAATTATACAGTCACCATCCAGTGAATACAAGCAAAAATCTATATAAAAACAAGCAAAGATAGAGAAAGTGAAGACCTGGTGGCCGTATTGGAGGCATTTCATCATAGCATAACAGCTGTCCTTGCCTCCGCTGACTAGCGCCACCACCTTCATCGCCTCCAGCCGCAATCGGACGGGCAAGCACCGGCTGACCAAGGTTTTAGAAGGGAATTGGATTTTTGTTATTTACTTTTCTTTAAGACCGATACCATCAAGGGAAGTCAAAATATTCAGGACTAAAGGACAAGATTCATATTTAACGCCCCAGCTTTTGTATAAATGTTGTTTAGGTACACAAACTTCCGTAAAGGTCAAATTAGTACCTATGGTCTTTGATGGATGTAAAATGCTCCTAAAGATTTGTGGGACTGATGCTACTCAATTATCAATACCGAAAAACGACCCTACCATATGGATAAGACAGAACCCATCGAAGTTTACCTGAAGTTGAATGTTAAAGCAATGTCTTTGGGCATATCATAGGCCAAGCTTCATGAATCGACTGAACCACAATTACACCGCAACCGAACTTCTCAACTTCAATTTTAACCACTTCAAGTGCTAGCCAAAATGAATTCAAGACTCAATGGGTGTATCCAAAGACAATTGTCATTATTTGCCTATCAAAAACATAACTGGATATTATCGTAAAAAAAATTTCATCCGGTAAAATGATTGATAAATAGGAGGAGTTCGTACATATTCACTTCTCTTTCCCAACTTTAATATACATCTAACATGTATTCCTACTTTACCTCATTCATATATAGACTTGGCATTTGAGGGCAAAGGAAGAGAGGCCTCAATCTTTTCTATTGGAATAATGAAGATGTTTGATTACGCCCAAAGAATAA
>CAIGRF010000154.1:15622-26494 GCA_903798235.1 Fraxinus ornus | reverse complement strand
TTGACATACAAGCAATTTTGAAGAATTGATTGGATCGATTTATCTTTCAAACTCAATTTGATTGTTGCTACACCATATTGAGTTTGAGGGAGGGTATTGAAAATATAGAAAGAATAATCTCTATGATATTTTTTCAATAGTGTAGGATTATTTTCCTTAACAGTTGATTGTATAATTATTATGCAATCTTTCCTTTTAGAGTTATTTATAGCCCTATAAATAGAATCTTTTAGTTTGTAATAGAAACAAGTTTATTATATACAATTTATAATATTCTTCACAAGTTCCTTACCTTTTGAGTTTTCAGCACTCTAATGAACCGCATCTGCATTTCAGATTGTTAGCCTTTTGCTGACGTTCAGATCTATTGATGTTAATGTCATAAATAATCAACGTGAAACTGCAATGGACATAGCCGACAAACTCCAATATGGAGCATCTGCTTTGGAAATCAAGGAAGCTCTAGTAGAGGCTGGTGCCAAGTATGCCAGGCATGTTGGCCAAGTTGATGAAGCAACGGAACTCAAAAGAACTGTAAGTGATATTAAGCATGAAGTGCACTCCCAACTCATACAGAATGAGAAAACCCAGAGACGAGTTTCTGGTATTGCCAAAGAGCTAAAGAAAATTCATAGAGAAGCAGTCCAAAATACCACAAATTCTGTGACAGTGGTTGCCGTTCTTTTTGCCTCCATAGCGTTCCTTGCTATATTCAACTTGCCCGGTCTATACGTGACAGAGGGACCAGAAGCAGGGAAAGCCCTTATTTCCAACACTATAGCTTTTCGAGTTTTCTGCCTTCTTGATTCCACGGCCTTGTTCATTTCTCTAGCTGTTGTCGTCGTTCAGATTACCCTTGTTGCCTGGGACACACGAGCTCAGAAACAAGTTGTCTCAGTTGTGAACAAACTAATGTGGGCTGCGTGCATTAGCACGTGTGGGGCATTCTTAGCAATAGCATTTGTGGTCGTGGGGAAGAAAAGCTCGTGGATGGCTATCACTATAACTGTGTTGGGTGCACCTATTCTAGTTGGGACTCTGATTAGTTTATGCTACTTTGTCTTCCGACAACATTTTGGAACTTTTGGTAGCGATTCTCAGAGGCGCATCAAACGTGCAAGTGGAAGCAAATCTTTCTCGTGGTCATATTCTGCAAATATTTCTGATTTGGATGACTACAACTCTGATGAGAAAATTTACGCCCTGTGAAATTTTAAGTGCAACTATCCCACTGTTTGTCATGGATCTATTCGGTATGGACTTTTTAAACGTCATGGCTTTTGTTCATTATACCTCCTTCCACGCAGTGTATTATGTATATCTAAGGTGCACAATCCTCTGCTATGAGAATCAACATGTTCTGATCGTTGATTGGCGAAGAATATATAAATCAATATATATGCAAGATAATTCTGCATTTGGAGTACATGTAAAACTTTGTTTTCACCTTTTGCATGCATCTTCGTTTAATAATTTTGTTAATCATATATCAACTTGGACCTTTGGTTATGTTTCCGATATAGCACAATTCCCATCTATGTAACAGTACACGGCATTAAATAATAATTCTAATAATATTTATTAATATTCGAGTTCATTAGTTTATCCATCAATCTGAATGAAGGGTCTCACCTTAGACAGGCATAAAGTCGAGAGGAAGAATTAGAAATCGACAAAAAATCATCCATGATGGACTTCATTTGTTCGACTAAGCTGTTAGACATCTCGAGATGGAGAATGAAAAATGTGAGTCAATTGGTAGCACTACTGAGAATATGTGATATCTATTTTCAATAATTGTAAAAGAGATTATGATTTAGAATAAATGATTGAAACAAAGTCAACATATATCCTAGATTGGAATTTCAACTACCTCTTTTTCCCACATGGTTTTCAATAAAAAATAACACAACCACGTGGGTATATTTTGTCTATCAGAAAGTATAGCTTAGAAACAACCAGACCCACTGCCCACCTTCTCAATCCCCCTTCAAGATTCCACAAAACAAAAGCTCCTAAAAAATACAATTTACAATTTTTTTACTGTCTTCACCAGTCACCTGCCTTCAATACATAGAGATGCTGCTGCGTAAGTTAAAGTTGTAACTGGCCGGGACCTCTGCGCAACGATCTAGAAGGAGGCCTATTCATGTCTGGCACGGTCAAAGATCCCTTTGATTCTAGTCTTTGTACGTCCTGAAAACCCATGAAGAGATTACAAATTGAACAGAATCTAATGTGAAAATTTGTAATATGTATATCGACTAGTAGGATAAAGCTCTTTTTGGTAAGTAAACATCTGCAGGAGCGACAAAAGAAAACAAAATGTCAAATAGTATTTAAAACCCGTCAATTAGTTATCCTCAACAGCCTAAAATCACCTAAATCTTAAGTACCTCTCTCCCGTCTATTTCTTCTTTAATTTGGATTAGTTTGAAAACCTAATTCGAACAAAAATAGTAACAGACTGAAGGTCCCAAATGACAACAATATAATAACTAGACATCAAATACAACATACCTTTGTGGATGAAGTAGAACTGTTGCGATACTGTGCCTGCATCTTCGAATGCCTACGGTGCTGTTGCTGAATGTGCTCAAACTTCTGCAGGCTCGAAGCAAAGTTTATTCCATTGTGAATACTCCTTGAAGCTTCATTTAGGTCACCACCTCCAACTATGTAATTAGCATCCAAAAACGAGTTTCCTGACGATATTCGATTGAACTGTTCACCACTGAAGGAAGGCACAGTTTTTAATCGAGTCCGAAGAATCTTGAAGGCTACACTTTGCTGCATCAAATGGAAAAGAAACTAACAGTTCCAACAGCAGCAAACCATGCATATAAATCATGTTGCTATGAACATAAAAGATAAAAAAATCAGGAAGGCACAGTTTTTAATCAAGTCCAGACAATGTAGAAGGCTATACTTTGCTGAATCAATAGCAAAAGAAACTAACAGTACCAAACAATGCATATGAGTCCTGTTTGCTATAACATACATTCACTCAGAAAACAAATTATAAAGCCATCAAGTTAAAAGAATCAGAAAATTCAAAGATTGCTTTGTTTATGGCATCCAATTTAACGCAGTGTATTATTAGCTTAAGCATCAAAAGAATGTTGTAACAAAAAAAGTATACAAAGTGCCAAATGCTGCAAAGATAATTTCCCATTATCTAGGCAATGAAAGGCACAAAATGTAGGCAAGGGAACAGTACTTAAACATTGTCAAGGAACGAAAAAAATCTCTCAAGTGCATCTGACAACGCACACAGACTAGTAAACATGGGCAAGAGTTCGACTAAAAATTCTTTTAAGCACATCTGACAACACATGCAGACCAATAAACGCGTGACAAGATCTAGTTCAACTTGTAAGTGATCAGCAAGTGAAGGCCCAACCTTTTTCGCCAAAACCAGAAAACGATTCATATAATCTCAACTTCAATTGGTTGATCAATTAACCTAAACTATGCGCCATCATGAGCTAACTATTTATGCAAAGAAAATCAAAGCCCATGTCAAATCCATTGGGTGAATTAACTATAATTTAGACTTGGAAAGTGAATTGCATATAAACATTAATATAGTGTTGCTTCACTTATGCACTGAATCAAAAAGACTTGGATTACAATTATTTGAAAAGCCAATGATGTTGTAAAGGAAGACTAACTTCTGGTCAGTTCCAATTTCACATTACATGAAACAAAAAATAATTAAAGCATAAAACTTTTGCAAGCTTTAGTCTCAAGGTGATACAGAGGATGTTGATGTTTCCATGCACATCAAATTTGAAAATAAGAAAACACATACCTGGGGAAGGAGCATCAGGAGACCAAACAAGGCTTTCAACAACCATATATATCTTCCTGGTTCAAGGAGCTACAAGAGAACAATTTAATAGACTCCATATGGCACAATAAACAATAATTTTGTAGAAAACTAAAAGATACTAATAAATATATAACACCAACAAGCAATACAGCCATCAACCATGAAAACCACACGATATAATTAAATCCTATGGCTCTACCAGTGAAAGGAACCATCTCCAACAAACATATTAAAGATCTATGAGAAGAATGCCACTTATTTTCACTAATCATATATACAGCTTTCTCAATGCGTAAATGCATATGCATGAGAGAGAGAGAGAGAGAGAGAGAGAGATTCAACTAATCATCTTCCAATATATTCAATCACAGTGAGGGAGTAAATCAGAGGGCACCATTCGGCAATGGTCAAGTAACACATGAAATCTGAAAATGTGAAGAGGAAACAGGCTCAGACAAGAGTTCAACCCCAACCATGCAACTCACACCAAGGAGAACAAAAAATTCTCACTTCTTCATAACTAAACATAGTTAACCACTAGAAGACCAGGTTTAGTATTTGTCTTGTTCTGTCGCAATAGGATTTCGAGCATAACCACCTCAAAACTAATAGGATAGACATCATTTAATTGTAGCAAATCTTAGCACACCCTAAGTTTTGCAAACTTATTGGCATTACAACAGCACAATGTTGTCCGATAGTTCTTGTGATTTGTCCTTGCTGTACACCGATCGACAAATTAGCAGTTATGGTTCCATAGATAAGTTGACATGTAAGGTAAAATAAATACATTTACTGGATAGTGTTTTCTCAGTTGCATCCTTGAGTTCCTCTCCAGCAATTTGAGTTTGTGCATAGCTTTCTTAGACAAGAGAGTACACAATTATCACAAGCTTGCACAAGAAAAACTAGTTCAAACCAAATATACAAAGTGACCATCTTATTTGCGAAAAGCTTTTAGTTTATTCATCCAAAGCATGTATCACAGTGAAAAAGAGGTCATAAAATATTGCATGTAAGAGATTTTGCCATATGTCAATCTTAGGAAAAGATTGAAAATGTATAGACCTACCCTTGATAAACAAATTTTTAATACATAATTAGGCATTAATCGTATTTTTCAAGTTATCATATTGATTTTAATTAGCTACTTACCGTGTTTTATTTAGGACCAGGACAAGCAATAAAGTGAGGACTAATTACAAAGGGAAGAACAAAAGAAGGAATCTTAGGGGTTTGGACCAAACTTGGACTCAAATATTATGAAGTGGACCTGTATTCAACACAAGGAAAAGAAACAAAAAAAAAAAGGGTTATTCATCCCGCCGTGGTTAACATTGAGGCAGCACCAAGACGGAAGCACTAAAAAGCATGTTAAGAGATAGAATCCCACATCGAATAAAGATGAAAAACATAGACCAATTTATAAAGGTTTGGGCTACTCCTCTTAACAAGGTTGACCTTTTAAGATGGACCACAAATCTTAACATGGTATCAGAGACCGTTAAGCACCAACGAGCAATTCAATCCGATTAAGACTCAAAAAAATTGAGCACACGAATTTTAAGATTGGTCTGCTCAAACAAGTCACCATCAAGCGGGGGCGTGTTAAGGGATAGAATCCCACATCGAATAAAGATGAAAAATATAAACAAATTTATAAAGGTTTGGGCTACTCCTTAATAAGGTTGACCTTTTAAGATGGAACCACAAATCTTAACAAAAGGAAATAAAACCACATTGCCATGAAGCAAAATAAGGAACTCAGTGAGTTTGGTTGGTGTAAAAAAAAAGGAAAACAAGTAAAGGAAACAAAAAGGGAGAACAGCTAGCACAATGAAGGTGCTAGTTAGCCTTAGGAGTTGGAAAGAAATAGGCAACCAACTTGAGAATAAGAGATATAAATATGGCAGATTATGGAAATAAAGAGCTGGCAGCTAGATTGAAAGAAAAGAAAGCATTACCAGTAATAAACCTAAAAGGAATTCTTCTGATGCACTCGTAAAAAGGAAGGACAGGGTAGCGGCTAGAATGGAGAGACTGCGCAGGGAAAAAAAAAGACAACTTCTCAGAAGAGAGAAATAGAATGAAGAAAAAAGGGATGAAGGCTATGTCTGGTGCTATTGAAGATTAAAGAACCCATATCAAAACCTCTTCCTTTGTTCATGTCGGGTTCAATCTACTGTCTTTCAACTCAATTACGTCTTTTTAATTTTTCATGATCAAAGTACAGAATGAAACCTTACAAAATTCTCTTTTTATTGCCACAATTCCATTTACACGCATTTAAATGTTGATGGATCTAGCTTCTTCAGACAATTAAATTGGATGTTCTTTCATCTTTAATAGCATGTAGGTTTTTATAATTAGTAATTCATTTAACTAATCCGTGCTAGGCTCCTTAAAGATTCAAAGTAATTTCATTTCTTCGTCTTATTTTCATTATAATTGATGGAAGAATTCTTAGGACATGACAACTTTGATTATATGTTTTTTTTATTAGATACGGGGAAAGCTAAGACAATCAATCAAACGAAAATATGGACCTGTCTCGGATTTATATAACTTGAATTCATTGTTACATATACGAGATGACAATAGATTGATTTCAAGTTGTCAATCCAATTTTGGGAATTACTCAATAATTAGAGATTATGAAGTGAAACCCTTGGTAATTTAAATTCTCATTTCAATTTGCTAGCGTTAATTTCCTTATTGATCTTTAGTTTCAATTATTTTCAAACAAGTTCAATTTTGTAAACTAGGCTAGCCTGATAACTTAAATAAGATTGAACTTTCTAAACTGTCTCCCTCTGGATTCCATCTCGTGAACATTATTCTGTAGTCAAATAGATTTGTGCACTAGCAAATATAATTTCACAACCACCTCTTACACATTTGTTTAGAATAAAATTGACACACTTGAAAATATATAGACCATACCCTACTGTTAACTATTTAAGTTTTTATAACTCAGTCAAAGCAGGATGGCGAACAACTTAGATAGAAACTAAACATTAATAAAGGAACTTCAATCCTGTCTAATGTACAGATGTCAGTAAGTATTCATAATCAATCTAGTATTTGTACACACTAGGTAAAAACATATTGTAAAGCATCAGAAAATGAATAAATCTAGCAGACTAATCAACAACCACGTGCTATTCAAAAACTACTATTACCTGTAGCCTAAGGTAAGCAAATGTAGGAGTCTCTAGAAGGTGAATCAATTTATCCAACTGGACTAAAAACTTAACATTGATATCCTCCTCAACCATAGATTGAATGACGGAACTTGCATGCTGGTAAGTCTGGAAAGAAAAACAAAAAAAGGATCTGGTAAGTCTGGAAAGAAAAACAAAAAAAGGGTAGCAAATCCCGAGTCTTATTATTACACATGACAATTGACAAGGGACAGAGATAGGAATGGCAAGCCTTCAAGCACAAGGCTCTTACCTGAGCTAACAAGCAAAGGCTTATTATAGCCATTGCAGAATGGCACCACGAGGCATATAAAGCAAGAAATAATTTTTTCCCAGCATCATTAGACAGGGATTGTTTGAGGAGGTCACGAAGGCCAGATAACTCAGATGAAGTGAGCAAAATCAAGTTCAAAGCCTGATAAGAAATGAATGTGCAAAAATGAGTCATTAAATACAAGAACGTACAAGTTCTTCCTACAAAAAATGGCATAAATGATCATTGATAAGTTGATAACTGATACTAAGAAAGATACTAATATATATGATGCAGTTATAAAAAGTATAACACACTAGCATTCCTTTTATTGGATTAGGTACTATGTAACGACCTGAACCATAATAGACGCAAAATCCAAATCAGATTCTCCTTCAAGAATTGTAGATAGCTTTCGGTAAACTGTTTCAGCATCTAATAGTACACACAGTCGGCGAATTATCAGAGCGCCACGTCTGCAAGAGAAATAAGAATGGGATTTAATCCACTATATAACTATATCAGATAAAATCATGACGAGACAAGTCAGGACTACAAAGCTTACTTCTCCAGAAGAGAGTTGTCGACTCGAAAATTTTGAACTAAAAATACAAGGAGCTGGTCGAAGTTCTTGTCGTCTTTGGCTATGCATGCATGCACCTCAAGTACCAGAAGAACTACCTGAGAAGAAAAGACGAGCGAGAAGGAAAAAATTTATAATATCTACGCTGTTGTGAGACCCTTTCCCAAGAACCGAGCATATGACCACATTAGTCAATGAAAAAGTGCATGAGGGTACGATGTTTAAAAGGATTGTAAGTATACACATATCCTATTAAACTCGTTCATAAATCATAAGATGTGGCACTGAAGTCTTTTCAAATTACGGTAGATTCTTAACTACTAGAGTTTGTCTATGAGTCCCTAAACTAACGGAAACACCAATTAGATGTAAAATACTGTAAACATCAACATATATGAAATATGAGCCCTGAAATAGTTATGTTTGATATGGTTGAAAGTAGAAAGATTCAGAATGAGGGCAAAGAAGAGGGAATTGAAAATGGGATCAATGGAAAATACCACTGATCTCCAACATTAAATTTTCATTCTCTTCCACTTTTTGTCTTTCCCTACCCGAAAAGGGATTAATTTCTTTCTATGAAGTCATGAAAGGAAAAATTCTCTCCATTTTAGATACATCCACTATTGTCCCTCAAACAAAACATGATAGTTTAGGACAAACAGCAGGAAAGACTGGCATCTCAGAACTATCAAGAAGAATTCACTCAACATTCTAGACGCAAATATTGTACCCAGCGAAATCGAGTTTCAAAAGTTGCCAACTTATATTGCACTTCCTAATCATTGTCGTAGTGTATCTGATGTCAGTAGACCATTTCACTCTAATGTGAAGTGAAATGTGAGCCGTCTGAAGTTAAATTGTTGGAAATCTTTTTATAAATATTACTGAAAATGAACACACAAGTGTTGGAGGTGTCAAGTATGAAATCTTCAGAGTAAAATCCTCTCATGAAAGATTAGTTGGAAGAACAAATTCTAATTTTCTAAGGCCAGCCAAATAACAAATGATCTTGCATTTCTTGCTTAGACAGCAGCCTTGGGAGGTTGTTGTAACAACTCTATAGCTTGCAGAAGAGAAGGAATTAGCTATGGTTTTAACTGTCGGGCAGATGGGAAATAAATATCATTTATTTCATTTATTATATTGTCTTGCAGAAATTGAGAAAGCTTTTGGGACCCCTTTTTTATGTTTGTCAGGAAAGGGAAGGGAAGTTATTGAGTATGCTACTCTGGAGGCAGAAGATTACATTTATGAAATTGGGTATGTCCTCAATAGTAAGATTTCAAGGTCACAAAGTACTAATCAGATTTCTTTTCTTTTATCTCCTTCCCCCGTCCTCTTTCAAAGTGGGAAGTTCAGGTACATGGGTTCCCCTAGCACTCATTCTCCACATGAAATAAGTAGAAGAATAACTGTACCACCTGGAGCAATTATAGAGTCGAATCCACTAGAAGAGACACTGGATTCATCTTAATTTCTAACTTAACATCAATCAAGTGCAGCAGAGTTTAGAATTGTCCAAACCTTTAACATACACAATACCCAGTTCACAGTATATATAAATATAGCACAAACACATGCAAAAACAAAACACAGAAACTTAATTCTAGAAAAAGATAATACTCAATATTATGATATCTCTGTAGATTTTGAGAATGCAAACACAGATTTGAAAAATAGCATTGTGAACAAAGGCAGTAGAACAAGGTACCTCATCAGAAGGATCTGAAAGTGCCTTCAGAAGAGTATCAAAGACGTCATTCAAAAAAGACAGAACCTGTGAAAGATGAAAAGCTATTTCATCAAAGCAAGGTCTTGCCCAATTAGCAAATTCAGTTTAAAAATCTCCACAATGGTAAAATTAGATGCCAAGCATTTGGCAAACTAGTGTAACAAGACATCAACCAGATGTTGACTGGCAAAAATGGACCAGGAAACAAGGAGTTCGTTGAGAAACACCTTGCACTTGCAGAACCAGTGTTTTCAAAAGCATCCAAGGTGCACACTTGAGATCGTCTCGTGTGAGGTGTACATAGAAGCCTCAAAGCTTAAGCTTTACGTCATTTGTCACAGCATACACCTTGAGTCCTTGAATTAGTAACGCCCTTAGGGAAGCTGATGTGCGCAATCCTTAGTCTTGCCATTTCTGCACATTTCTTTATACCAACCTCCGCATTTAGGGTGCTTTTCTTTGTAGCCCAAAAACATTCTAAGGGTGGTTTTTTCAGTTGCCATAAAACCCAATGGCAATCACAGGAAAAAAAACAAAAACAAAACAAAACAACAAAAAAAGGGGAGATTATGCCCGTACCCATTATTTCTAAAATACATTTTTCTCTCTCTTATTTTCAACCACACATTCTTCAATAAAATAATATTACACGCAAACTCAACTTTCTTATTTTTTAACCACACATTCTCCAACAAAATATTATTCCAAAATGAATTTTGGGCAAAAAGGGGGCTCAAACAGGAACTAGAGAAGAGAAGTAAAAAGCCTACGTGCTAGGCCTAGCCCTCTACTCCTACAAAGGGTGTGTCCCCCATATCACATTGCAACTTTTGGCAGAAGACAGCCAGAGATAGACTTGCAGGAATATTCACTCTTCTTCTCCTTTCGTATTATTCCAGTTTTAACTCTGTTTTTCCATTTTCTTTTCTATTTTCTTTTCTCTCTCTCTTTCCTTTTAACATTCAAAACCAAGCAAAGTTCTAGCAAATACTAAGCAATTATTTCATGTGTTTTAACTATTAGTTCTAGTTGTGGATAAATGATCATGTAATTACTACTTCATTAATCTATTATTTTTAAATTTGTTGATCCACTCCATGTTCCCATGATTTAATTCGATGCCAAGCAGAGAACCTAAATGGAGCATGACATATCATGAATCCTCTTTGTTGAAATACGTTCCTAGAGGAATGAAGTTTCATCTTTCACAGATTTAATCTTGCGAAACAAGTTTAAAACCCTAGAGATGGTCCCCCCCACCCA
>CAIGRF010000074.1:0-13538 GCA_903798235.1 Fraxinus ornus | reverse complement strand
AGGTCTTGTTCGTACCGGAGAGCTTGGTAATGGGGGACGTAGATCATTGCATTAGATCGAACCTCCATATTATATCGTTTGCACTCTCTATCCCTTTTACTTAACGCTTTTACTTTGCACAAACATACATTGTTTTATTTACGTGTTCACTTGTGTTTAATTATTTTCTATCATTTGTGTGTTCTTTATTTTGAAATCTTGAGTGATTAACGAAAAAGTTTTAAAAACCAATTCACCCCCCTCTTGGTTAGCCAATCTTGTGCTTTCATACGCATCACTATCCGCCGCTCACCTATAGTTGGTTTACCAGTTGAGCGCCAAAAGTAGAAACCCCGTCGCTCGTCGCAGTTGGGCTGTTTCTTGAGCGGCGGTCATAGTTACTGAAAATCGAATTTTTCCTTCTAACTTTGAACCATAATTTCTCATTCATTTGGCATCATTTTTGAGATTTCAAATATACCGCGATCATCTATTCGACGAATAGAACAAGTTAGTCAATTTATTTTCATAATTTGACGATTGAATCAAGTCCGATTATTTAGCCGTAATTGACACCAAAAATCACTTTTCACATTTTTCATAGTTTTATGCTTAACCAATTTTCATCTCTTTAAACCAAATTTCAACAAAGTTCAAATGATTAATTTAATTGGAAAGTAAACCCTACATCCAGGGTGTATTTACAACTTGCATGACCATATTTTGCGAATTTTCATTTTGCATACTATATTTTAGCTATTGGTAGCAATAGAATTTTGATGTCTCAAGAATAACTAATCAAGAAGGAAGTGAATTGGTTTTCAAAAATCTTTCGAGAAATTTATCCAAATTTAAAACAAGTTATGAATGAATAGATCAATCAAGTAATTATGCACAAATACAAAAGCGATAAATAAAAGGAAATAGATTGTGCAAACGATATAATAGTAGATATTCGATCCAAAGCAATGATTTACGTCATCTGTTACCAAGCTTTCTGTCACGAGCAATGCCTTTTTACTAATTTTGATTGACTTATGGAACAATCCAAAGCATTACAAAGCTTCTGATGACTTGCGAACAAGGAGCACTGATCTTTATACAATATTGAGTTTTATGAAATCTCAATATGACTCAAACTACCAAACTTTCTAGGGACTTCAATATAACCCAAAATTTGAAGAAAAATGAATTTTCAATTTAAAATTTTTCTCTTAATAATTGATATAAACAAATTAAATACTGAAAGAGAAAGAGGCTAACACTTCAATGAATAACAATAAATGAAAGATCAAATGTTGTATGAGAAAACTTTGATGATGAAGATAAATAAATAATTTAATTCAATCAATTAAATGTTTTCACAATAAATAATTTGATGATAAATAAGATGTAGGATCAATGTGATTTTGTTCAAAAATGTATCACTTTAATAAAAGTCTTGCAATGAATGCAAAAAGTGAATTATTTATAGAGTTCAATGAGCAAAAATATGTGTGAAATATGACAAGTTAATCGTTGTGTGCCAAAAATTAGAACGGTAAAAAAAGACACTGATACACGAATCGAATGTCCGCATGGACGATCCAGATGTCCAATTGTATGGGACATCTGCATTTTACAAGTTTTGTCCATATTGGCTTTAGTTGATCCGATATGAGTGTTCTAAACAATGTAGGTTTTTGAAGAACGTTTTCAGCTTATTATTCAAGGTAAGTGATATTATAAAATGTGATCTAAAATTAAATATCAATTCGAAATTCTCACATTTGAAAAATTTTTATGCAAGCATTTTTTATGGAAATGACTTTTCGTGCATTAAGAATATGTTGTAGAGTTTTAATCATACATTGCTAAAGATTGAAGCGTTTATACATTTACAAATGCGTAGAAACGTTTAGTCTAAGATCCTCCTTTGGCATTTTTTTGAAGCTCTTGTCACGAATGATTTTCATTTGAATGCTCGACTTTTATATCTACCTTCATTGTGAGTCCGATTTGTAATGGGAAAGTCTTGATAGCGATCTTTTTCAGCTTTCAACTTCTTTGATCCTTCAACTCTCCTGGCCCAAATCCCAACTTTAGTGTCTCCTGTAGCTTCGAAGCAAAGAAAATAAACCTCCTAAATCTGAGAGCAATTTATCTTCTTTACAACCTGATTTTGTTTAATTACCTCCAACCTAAAGCAATGATGACGCATCACATTGACTGCACTATACCATCAACTAATATCTCATCCTCTTCTTTTCTATTTTGAAATAGTTGTGGTGTATTATAAAAACGCGTCTTAATTATTGTGTGTTAATAAAAAAAAAAATGGTGGAATAAAAGAAAATGTTTGTGGCGATATATTTACACTTTAGTGAATGGTTATTAAGGTAATGTATATGTTGTAAAACCTATATAAATACGATTTATGATAACTTGAAAATAATTATACGAGGTTTGAATATATGAATCACTACAACAAAAACAGTCTTTTACAACATTCAAAAAACGTTGCTGAAGACTTTTTGCAACGTTTGACGTATGTTGCAAACATCGATGTTGCTGTAGAGTAGAATGATACGACAACGTTTTTTTTAATATAATAACTTTTTAGCAACATTTTTTTAATTTTGCTAAAAACCTTTTTGTAACGTTTTTTGAATGTTGCTAATAACTCTTTTGCAACGTTTTTTGACCGTTGCCATAGAGTATTTATTTATTTATTTTTTTTTAATGAAAATTGAACGACAAAATTGAAAATACTCCTTGTGAACAAATTTTGAAATTGCATTACAAATTTATGAATCCATACACAAGCTAAGAAAAAGTACGGGTTTTTTCTTAAAACTTTTCACATTACAAAGAATTGAAAGCTTACAATGCTTTTCCCAGTTTCCGTTACATTTCAATAAGAAAAGCCTCCTCCTCTTTAAGGATGAGGAACGAATCTTCACAAAATTCATATGTTCCACTCAATAATCTGCAAAAATAACAGTTTATAATTAAAAAAAAATGAGAATAAGAAAATATAATTAATGAAAAAAAAAAAAAACACTTACTAAATATTTTCTTACCATCATGTTTCTTGGTAAAATTTCTTGCAAACAGCAAGCAAATGACTAAAAAATCCTAAAAAAAAAAACACTTTCTAAATATTTTCTTACCATCATGTTTCTTGGTTAAATTTCTTGCAAACAGCAAGCAAATGACTAAAAAATCCACTCCAGTTGCCCCTCCTGATATTATAGCCAATGTCTTCCCTGTATTTTGCCCTAACCATATAATAAATTAAATTCAGAAAATCACATTAATATAAGAAGAAATTGATAAAATACACTAAAATTATGGGTCAAAATTGAAAATCCTGGTTTTAAACATTTCTTGAGAAAATACGCCCAAAAAATTACAATTCCTAGAAGTTTTTTTATAGTTACAATCATTATAACTTCTCAGAGAGCTACAATAACTCTTAAAAAGATATAACCGGAAGTATTTTCCAATCAAACAATAAATAAATCAGATTTTTAACTTTTAATATCAAAAGCAGAGCAGGGCCTAATTTCCTCTTAATATAATCTGAACACCCTTAAGACTACTAATATGAAATCTAGAACCAAAGCTAGACAAACATCTTATTCAAATTGGCAAACCGTGTACATCATATGTTATTTATGGTTACCACATATATTAAATGGAGACATCTAAGAAATCAAAGTTAGACAAAAAAACTCATTTTGCTGGTAGAATTATGAGTCCTAAGAATAATGCTAATCCAGCTAGATCATAATATTATTGGTACAGAAACAAATAAAGAGAATTAAAGAATAAAAGATAAAATCATACCTGATGGAGAAGGAAAGGTATATGATGAAGACGATGATCTTTTAGGAACCCCATTTTAATAATAGGTATAACTGATAAAGCACTTGTGAAGATAGATTTGACCAGAAATGGAACTCCCACCTTCAACCTGAGCTCTCTGAAGAGCATTTTTCACACAATTGTGAAGATAGATTTGACCAGAAATGCACTATCTCTTTTTTCCACATATCCAGCCCCTCCAACATTCTTTCCACTGCAAGTCTTGTACAACATTTCCATCCCAGAGATTTGAGAAAATCCTGCAACTTCATAAAGCATGTAGCAACCAAAAAGCTGGAGTCTTGCCGCTGCAGAGCAAACTGTATTTCTTAAATAATGATAACTGAATTACTCAACTGGTGATGTGTTTACCCAGAAGAAATTACAAAAAATATGATGCATCTTATATCTCCATTAAAAAAGTTATACTGTATATAAATATCTTACTGCAAGACCAAAGAGTAGTTCAATTGCAAAGATGCCTGCGTAGTGTGGCTCATTATATTCCAGCAAATCATGTGATAACACGGCAGGTATATTTTTCCATAATTGAAGTGATTAAGTATAATAACATTCAAAAATTGTACTAAATTCTAAATATTTGTTAGCTTGCATGTTACAATTAAGATTAAGAGGCCAAGCCATAGCATTTGTTTAAAAACATGGGATAATCAGATTAAACCAAAGGCCCATGCGTGCATGCCTGAGCAACGACTTCGGAATCAATTGGATTCTTTGCAAAACTAAAATTGAATACTGAAAATGCTAATGCTTGCAATCCCAAAAATCTCAAACCCTAAATCCCAACTCATTTTTAGCTCCAATACTTCTCTCATCTTCCCCATCTTTTACTTCCCCAACTCAAATTGTCTCATGCATTTCAATACCACTAATTTTAGAACAAACACACCAAGAAAACTAGAACAAAAGCTCGATAAAAATACCAATTTCAACTAATAAACCCAAAATCCAAGAAAATCAACCTTGGTGGCTTGCTAGAAGTAAAGCTAAAGACAAATAAATGACAAACATAATCTCAATTTTCCTCCAATATATTAAAAACCCAAATGTAATCTACAGCATTTTCCTTACACCTCAACCCACTCTCTTCTCCAAAACTGAAATTTGAAAACAATACCTTATGTAGAAGCCCGTTCTTACGACCAGAGTGCGCCGCCGAGCTTCCTTGCTGAAACCATATTGTTAATTCTACGGCCACTCTTCCTGCCGACTTTGAATGGGGGGAGGCGTGAATTAGTTAGGGTTTGGGTTATTTTTGGTTTGTATCATTTGAGCTCGTATATAATTTAATTTGGAAAAAAAATACAAAACTTTTCGTAACGTTTAGAAAACGTTGCAAAAAGTGTTCTTTTCGCAACGTTCAAAAAAAAGTTGCAAAAAGGCTTTATATTGAGAGTTTCAACAACAGACCCTGAACGTTACTATAGAACTACATTTCAACAACATTCAAAAAACGTTGTAAAAATTTAAACTTTTCGCAATATTTATAAAACGTTGCAAATTGCTACATTAGCAACATTTATTTAAAACATGTTGCGAAACTCAATTATGTTAGCCAATAGCAACATCCACATGCTAAAATATTGCGATAGACCTTTTTAGCAGCATTTAATCAACGAATGTTGCATTTTTTGTGTTGCAAAAGACCATTTTTGGTGTAGTGAATTTAGGCTATGTTGTGATGCCATGTACAACATAGAGATCATACCTTAATTGTGCATAATTGTGCGGCAATCGTTTGATGGTTGTGAAATAATAAAATGTGATCCTTGATAAAATTTATGGGAAATATATAGAAAAATCATGTGGCCAATCCTGTATCTATCTATATAATACATTAAGATCTATCTGTCATCTCTTGACACTTTAACTTTGACTTAGCCTCAATAGTTGGTGATACAGGGAATGAGTTGAAATACCTTTTGGCATCATCTTCAGATGTACACTCACTCAGAACACAAGAAATGCTCGAACTTTTTGAGTTCTTCAATGTTCATATCCATGTAAGAAGGATGAAGCTAGCCTTTGAACCCTTCACATTGCAATATGAGATCATTTGATTTATAAGGTATCTCACACTTGTAATACACTACAAACCAGTAGGGAGTGGACCCTTCAGTAGTAGCCTTGTATCTACAAAAGTAATTATCCTCAGACCCCACGTTCTCGAGCTTGGAGCACTTCTTAAAAGTGTGACGATAAAACTTGCCCTAAATGGTGTGAGAACTTTGCATATCATAATGGTCTGACAAGAAGAGGCAATATGGAACGGGCTGCCACCCCAATGGACTCCTCGAGGTGGTAGTACCATCGCATCACTAGACCAAAAATGGCCTTTTGCAACACGCAAAAGGCAATATTCGTTGATTAAATGTTGTTAAAGGGGTCTATCGTAATATTTTAGCAAGTGAATATTGATGTTGACTAACATAATTGAGCTTTCGCAACATTTTTTAAATAAATCTTACTAATGTCGCCTTTTGCAACGTTTTATAATGTTGCGAAAAGTATAAATTTCTACAACATTTTTTGAACGTTGTTGAAATCTGGTTTTATAGCAATGTTCAGGGTCTGTTGTTGAAACTCTGAATATAGAGCCTTTTGCAACATTTATTGACTGTTGCGAAAAGATTATTTTTGCAACATTTTTTGAAAGTTGTGAAAAGTTCACATTTGGCAACGTTACAAAAAGATTTTTTTGCAACATTTTCTGAACGTTGTGAATTGTTTTATACTATTTTTCCAAATTAAATTATATACGGGCTCAAATGATATAAACCAAGAATAACCGAAACCCTACCCTCCATTCATGCCTCTCTTCTCCCAATCTCTTTCAATCCCACCATTTCCACCGCCTCCCACTTCTTCCTTCCATAGCCTCTCACTCAAAGCCACCACAGCCCGCCCATACATGTTATTTTCCGCCTCCGCCACCAAGAAAGCCGTCACGGTCCTCAGGTTGATTTTGCATATCTAAGGTTTTATTTAAATTCAGATTCGAATGTGAATCTTTTGTATAATTAACGCATTGAACTGGAGTTTAAGCAGAGGATCCTTCGTCATCTTCAATCCTGCTCCTGCATCATTTCCTATACAACCGATCATCAATAGCAAGAATAATCCAATCAAATTAATCCTAAAACACAAAATCATACACTCCTCGTACTCTTTTTTCGACAGCAAATTGCTTAACTAAATCGAACACTGCAATGGAAGCTGTCCCCAAACCTCAAAAACCCACATTGGAATTCCTTACAAAGAAGCCTTATGTGACCCCTTCATGGGCCTCTCGCCTTAATCCCCTTCATGGCAAAGCAGCATCACACATATCTTCTAAACTCGACTAAGTTGCATTCTTCAACACGGACCCCAAAAATTATAGGGGTTGACCTTAATCCAGCCAAATTTGAAATAGGTGTGGGGTATCTAACATTACAATTTATGCACAAGGAAGAAGAATTCTGAATAAGAGTATTAATTGTTGATTGATCATTCATGCCAGGGAAAAAACTTGGAATAACAGATTTTATTAATCCTAGCACCAGTGGAGAGAAGTCTGTCAGCCAGGTTCATCATCTTCTATTCTATCATCCTTGTGTAGTTTAAAATTTCTAATGAACAAAATATCAGTGCAGATTATAAAGGAAATGACAGATGGTGGTGCTGACTATTGCTTTGAGTGTGTAGGATTAGCCTCAGTTATGCAAGATGCCTTCAAAGCTACACTTTCACTAATGCATTCATACCCTTTTGCATCAAGAGCAGCTAACGAGATGAGATTTTTATTCAAATCTGAAACATGTCGAACGTGATCAAATGTTCTAAATGTCTCATCTAACATTTTAAGTCTAACTTTACGAATACCAGCTAGTGTGCTATTGCTCATGATCACTACAACTTTTGAAGTTTTTTCATATGTTGAAAATAAATCCCGATTGTGATACATGAAAAACATAAGTTGAATTAAGAATTCAATTCTCGTTAGGTTTGGAGTCTCCGTCAGAAATAGCCAACATATCTCCATCACTCAAATAGTCATTTCAAATAATTTTGAGAAAAAAATGACTTCTAAAAAAATGGGGATCAAACATGGACATATATATAATATTTGAAATTGTAATTTTTCGGAACGACGGGATGTTTTAATCTTGTTATAATGTATATAATCTTGTTATGTTTTATTGAAATTATAACGAAATGATTTAATCAACCCCAATATTAACTATCATGAAACTTACATTCCAATTATTAAAACACCACCATCAAGCTCATCCCTAGCCTTACCTTATCTCATGACGAAGCTTTTGTAAACAATGAAATTGATTCTTTTACCATATCAACAGTGGGGAGTTTTTATCCTGTGTCAACTGATGACAGGAGATTAAAGCTGTTGTAAACTAATGTCAATGACACTTTCTTCTAGGGCACCCTCACTAATGATGTCTACATACTCATCTCTAGAGATTTGTGGATCAACATCAACATTATTATGTGTGCCATCTCATAAAGGTTAACATGGTCTTAAATGTGTAATGGTTTGTCATATAATTGTTATCCTTTCTGAATTTGATTACAGGGCCCTGCTTATATCCGAGCATTTTATTTTCCAACCAGGGACGGATCTATATAGTTCGATCCAGCCCCCAAGCCCATTGAATTTTTTTTAGTAGGACTACCACTATTTTCCCTCATTGATCCACGTTTTTCCTTAGTATGATTTAGCTGAAATCACAACATGTTTTTCTCGATGATAGACTGAACATCACAACACGTTCTTGCTGAAATCACAATTTTTCACAGAAAATCATAAAATGCTCAAATAAAAGCTATATAGAATATTACAGTGGTTCTAGGTCAATCATTTCTAATAATAGTTCAGGACAGACCTAGTGAATCAGCTAAAAGTTGAAATTTGATACCAGATAAGAAACACGTCCCGAATAACTTACCTTTCTTGTAGACAACTCAATTAACAGTGCAAGTTCTATATGTAGCCCGAGATTTCGTGAGCAATCCAACTCATCCAAATACAAAAACAATAAATATTGCCCTAGATCTCACGTTACAATTACTTCTAAGCCTAGTTTTCTATTTTTGACAAATATGTTCTTTATATTAATAATTTAACTCAAGTTCGTAAATTCTTGAATAAATTTTCTAAGAGGCACAATATAGTTATTACCTTGGATGATGAGGAGAAGACGGCCGATCTGGTGAAGACCATAGCCCAGATCCCCTATAAAATCTGTATTCCTCAAATGCCCATACACGGCTCCCCTCATTCAGCTGTGATTGCTTTTTTACAGAAAAACCTACTGGGCGAAGAGACCCAAACTCCAGCTGCTCACCGTGAGAACTATAAGGGCATCAGTATCATGATCAAAATCGAAGCTATTGAAGATGTTAATTAGATGGAGAATTTAATTGAAGATCAACGTAAGTCGTAAATTGAAGCTATTAGCGATGGCGGAACTCAATATGTAAGAGATGGGAAGACTCATTGAAGTTTTACGAAATTTAGGGTCTAAACTGAAGTTTCTGGAAAGTTTAGGGACTCATGCAGTTCGATCCTTCATTTATTATATTCATTTAGGGTACTATATCTATTAGAAAAATGTAATTTGGTTCTTTGACTACTATAGTTCGGTCCTTCATTTATTATATTCATTCAATTAGGTCCTCCGACTACTGTAATCATATAATTTCATGCTTCATGAATTAAATCCTACAATTAGCTCCTTCATCAATTTTAGAAATTCAATAACGTTCTTTAACTATTAAATCCAAGCATTTCGATCCCTGAACTATTAAAATAAATCGATTATATCCTTCTCCTATTATATTCATGCAATTGAGTGCTCCAAGTAATACGGACTTTCAATTTGGTCTTTCATCTATTTAAATACGTCATTTCAGTCCTTAATCTATTACGATCGAGTAATTTCGTCCTTAATCTATTTAAATACTTCATTTCAGTCCTTAAACTATTCCTATCGAGTAATTTGGTCCTTCATCAACTAGAATCATACCTTTTGATCCTTTATCTATTTGATTCGAGCATGTCAGTACTCCAACTATTGTAAACAAACAGTTTGATCCTTCATCTATTTCAATACTTCAATTCAGTCCTTGAACTATTCCAATCGAGTAATTTGGTCCTTCATCTATTAGAATCATACATTTTGATCCTTTAACTATTTGATTCGAGCATGTCAGTACTCCAACTATAGTAAACAACAAGTTTGATCCGTCATCTATTTCAATACCTCAATTAAGTCCTTAAACTATTCCTATCGAGTAATTTGGTCATTCATCAATACGAATCATACATTTTGATCCTTCAACTATTTGATTCGAGCATCTCAGTGTCCCAACTATTGTAAACAGACAGTTTTATCCTTCATCTATTTCAATAATTTAATTCAGTCCTTTNCATCTATTAGAAACAAACATTTTTATCCTTCAACTATTTGATTCGAGCATCTCAGTGCTCCAACTATTGTGAACAGACTGTTTGATCCTTCATCTATTTCAATACTTTAATTCAGTCCTTTAACTATTCACATCGAGTAATTTGGTCCTCCATCTATTAGAATCAAACATTTTGATCCTTCAACAATTTGTTTCGAGCATCTCAGTACTCCAACTATGTGAACAGACAGTTTACTCCTTCATCTATTCAATAATTTAATTCAGTCCTTTAACTATTCACATCGAGTAATTTGGTCCTCCATCTATTATAACCAAACATTTTGATGCTTCAACTATTTGATTCGAGCATCTCAGTGCTCCAACTATTGTAAACAGACAGTTTGATCCTTCATCTATTTCATTACATTAATTCAGTCCTTTAACTATTCCCATCGAGTAATTTGGTCCTTCGTGTATTAGAATCAAACATTTTGATCCTTTAACTATTTGATTCGAGCATGTCAGTTGAACGACTATTGTAAACAATCATTTTGATGCTTCATCTATTTTTAAGAGCAATTGGGTACTCCAAGTGTAAAGAACATGCAATTCGGTCCTTCATCTATATAAGTAATTCAGTTCAGTCCTTAAGATATTTCTATCAAATGATTTGGTCCTTCAGCTATTTCAATCACATATTTTGATCCTTCAACTACTTGATTCGAACACTTTAGTGATCCAACTTTTGGAAACAAGCATTTAGATCCTTCATCTATTTTACACGATCAATTGGGTACTCCAACTATTGTGATCACGCAATTAGGTCCTCCAGTTATTTGGAGTGTGTAATTTGGAACTCCAACTAACAGACTCAAGGTGTTTAGTCCTTAATCTATTAGAATCATGTGATTTGGTGCCTAAATTATTTTCTCCAACAGTTTGGTACTCTAGCTACTACAATCATGCAATTCCACCCTTCACCTATTTGAATAATGCAATTGGATACTCCACCTATTAGATCATACAATTTGGTCCTTCAACTATTTGAAACATCCAATTGGGAATTCCAACTATTCATATCAAGGATTTTCATCCTTTATCTATAAGAATCATGAAAATAGGTCCCTCAGCTAATTCTTTTGAGCAATACGGTACTCCAAATATTGGGATCGTAAAATTCCATCATTCATTATTTTTGAATATATTGTTTAGTCCTAAATCTATTTTATTAGATCATTCATTCATTTATTTAAGTCATGCAATTTGATGCATGATCATGCAATTCGGTCCTTCAACTATTCAAATCATCCAATTGTTTACTCCAAATATTCATATCAAAGATTTTCATCCTTCATCTATTAGAATCATGAAAATAGGTCCTTCAATGAATCCTTTAGAGCAATATTGTACTCCAAATATTGGGATCATGCAATCCCATTCTTCTTCCATTTGTGAATTAATTTTTGGTCCTCCATCTATTTGATTAGATCAATTAGGTACTACAACTACTACAATCATGCAATTCCATCCTTCATCTAATTGAATCATGCAACTATTAGGATCAAGCTATTTAGTCCTTAAAGTATTTGTATCATGCAATTTGGTACTCTAACTATTATAATCAGGGAATTTAGTCCTTCAGATATTGCAATCATGCGATTGGGTGCTCCAACTATTAGGATCATGCGACTCGGTGCTTTATCTATTTGTTTACTTCAATTCTGTCCTTCAGGTGTTAGAATAATGTCTTTTGACCGTCAACTATTTGTACCATGCAATTCAGTCCTTCAACTAATTGGCTCATTCAATTCATCATTCAACTATTAGATTCATGCAAATTCGATTCTTCGACTGTTTGATTCATACAATTGGGCACCCCAACTATTAGAATCATGCAGAACTTGTATTTAAATGCTTTAATTTCTCGAAAACTGCTTTATTTACAGCTATTTTGACTTTTGAGTGTGCATATTTGATCATTTTAAAATATTTGCCAGATAATGAATGAATTCCTTGCCAACACTTTTACCAGAAAATGAAGATTGTCAACTGCATCAGCAGCGAATTAATAATAAATAAAAATGGTTTGGGATCGATTCGACGGCAACGTATCGCACAGAGATTGTGTGTTGGGGTTTACCAATTTGAATTGATAATTTTTTTTTGAATTTCCTTTTCTTGATTTGGTATCTAACAAAAAATTACAAAAAATAAAAAAGTAACAAAAAAAAGATATGAAAGTAGAAAAAAAAAATCATATTGATAGCCTTCTCCACCCACTCACAAACCCACCACCTATCCTCCGCCAGGCTCAGTAAATGTCAATTGACATGGAATATAGAGAGTGTTTAGTAAAGTATAAATTTTAATTTATACATTTAGATTAGTTGATCAAACGTACCTTTTATCCCAAAAGAATTATTATTTAGATTACAATAGAAAAACAATGAATTTGGGTTTCCAAAATGTAGCTTAGCGCATACCTCAGTGTGGTCCTTGCAATTGCAAAAAGCCATTTTCATTCCTGGTGTTGTCTTCAATTTCTGATGCCTGTGGGTACTCCATTTCCACGAAAGCGATGGCAGGATTAGGGTTTCATTGAGATTGGGGAAAGAGGTGAGAATAAAATGGTAAAAGTTTTTGACCATTAGGTTTTGATGTGCCTTCGATTGAAAAAGCGTGTGCCAAATTGTTTAAGACGGGCATTACAGGCTGTTGGGTAAGGACGACTTGTTGACATGCAGTATTTTTAATGTTGAAATATTAAATAATAGAACAAAATAATCAATAGTAAGCAATAACAATGTTCTACATCAATAAGGGATGACTGTACAACAAATTTCGTGGATAAAATACAGAAATCGTTGCAATTGATTTTTGTAAAATACAATGAATGTTGATCTTCTTGTAACTGTAAAATTACACTATCCTCTAATTAAAGATATGTACATTTAAAAACGATAGATCACGTGGCTTGAATCCTGAATTTCAGGATTTGTTGAATTTTGATACATTCAGACTTTAACTTGTCTTGGACTCAAGAATTGGATTTGAACTTCGGAACTTTGATTTGAATTTGCTTTGGTTTTGAATCTCATGGACTTGGCTGGGAATTTCTTTAATTTGTAGAAACTTTGATACTGTCAATCATTTCTCTCTTTATCAATAAGCTTTCTTTTCTTTGATCAATTTTTCATTAATGTGTTGTAAGAATTTGTTTGTTTTTTTTGTGTTTTTTTTTTTTTTTTGTATTCCATGGATAACTAAACATATTTGTG
>CAIGRF010000059.1:1900-12646 GCA_903798235.1 Fraxinus ornus | reverse complement strand
GAGACTCAAAATTAGGGTTTTAAGAGTAATTCTTAATTCACCATCGAGAGAGGGGATTAAGATAATTTCGGGATCTTGACTAATAAACCATAAGAATAAATTTAGGAATAATTAGATGATCGAGGCATAATTGATGGTTAGGTGAAATTGGATCTCTAGATTTTAAGCCCATTGTTATTCATCTTGTGTAATTGCATTATTAGCTTAGTTAGCTATTTCACTCAATTATTCTTGGTTTCTAGATAAAATTAAGGTTATTATAATTACAGAAATTATGAGGATTTGATTTCAATCCCTGTGGAAAACGATACTCTACTCTCACTATATTAAAACTTGACACCGTACACTTGCGGTTGGAAAATTCACGCATCAATATCGTAGGTCACATACCATATACACAAGTCATACACATTATGTTCAGGTCACATAAATTATATACAGATCATAGAACACATGCACATGTTACATATAATACACAAACATCATTGTTCATATAGATTCTGAAGACTAATTAGGTGTTTCTTATTTTCTAGGGTGACAACAAATGGATGCATCTTCTATTACATTCGTCAAATAGCACGGTATAGCAAGAATGTCAAGTTTAAAGCTACCGCAACTGACTCATACTTTCAGGTTACGATCAAGAATATATATCCGAAATTTATAAAGGATCCAAAGGTTCTACTTACGAAGACAAGGCTGATTAATGATATCATAGGTGTCAGAATACCATTGAGCAGTCCATGAACTGAAGTGAACCGATTTTTTATGCCAATTTTTCCTACAAACAAGGCAAAATTGGATGTCAAGGTTGCTTGATATTAAGGCTCGTGCATTGATTATATTTAATTCGACTAGGAGGACCTTCACGAATTTAGGTATGACAGGGGGAATCGAACTATATTTGAAAATCATCCTTCATTTGATGGATGCAATAAGAATATATGGAATGGACCTTTAGATGATGATCAAGATGACTCTATGAAGTTGAGGCTTGCGCTAGGTTATGAGGGGCCACAACAGCAAAATGTGTATGTTCGTGACAATCATTTTAATGTGTTAATTGACTAAATAAATATCCGTTTTCTGACCACCATTTCAATGTAAAAACTGATAATTCGACTTTTTTTTTCCAGCCATGATTGTGGGATAATTGTGACCAAATATGCCGAATACATTCTTCATGATGACTTAGAATCCATACTAAAGGATTTTGATGCTGCCAGAGCACGGCTGGATATTGCTACACTGCTTTATAAGTACTGTGAAATCAAGAAGGCCACCAAGGTGCTAAAGGGAAAGGTATAGGGGTGTATTTATAGATTGACAGTTGAATCTGTGACTGAATATTGATGTAACTATGTAGTGGTAGGGGAATATGTTGATCTCATTTTGTAAAGATGATTACAGTTGAAGTTTATGAATGTTCATGATGTTATGAAATCTTATTTTACTACTTCTGTCTATTATATTTCGTTATTCAAAAGTCGATGTAACAAAATAATCGTTGACCTGTATACAGGTCACATATTATTTTCTTCAAGTTAAATGATAATATCAATAATTCACATATCACTATTACACAGTTTAGTAATCTGTGTAGGTCACAGATTATTTCCTCGATTTTCCAAATTAATGATTACAAGTCACATGTTTATTGTTTACAAGTCATATAAAAGAATATTATTGGCAATGGTCACAAACAGGTCTAAGTACAATTTAATTGATATCATGTCACATCATCATAACCAGACCTACAAATTTCACATCGGTTCTCAATTGTCAAGTCACATTCACAATTTGAATTAATATTATTTGAACGAATAACATACATTTACATGATATACCTAATGCTATCCACTACTAACAAGTGAAACAATAAAGAGAACAATGAACTCAAATGCTATAACTACTATCAATGTGTATCATCAGTTGACGTCATACTATTCACATGTAATTATGATCTTTTTTTACTTAATAGAACCAAGTTGTTGCACGACCTATGGTTGTGACCATTTTGACCACAACATCTACATTTGACGTTATTTTCCATTCACATGATGATCTCTTCCTTTTTTGTGTAGGTCTTCCTGAACTTTTTTTTGTTTAAGTGCTAATACAATTATGTCTTTTACTTCATTAGGCACTTTCCAGTCACCCAGATTTTCAATTGGAAATATAGTGTCCTGATACGGATTCATGTATGCCTCTCTTGAGTAATAGTATGGGCAATAATCATATGGATCCATCTTCATCATTACAATGACAATCAAGGTGTGTGGACATGGTAACTGGTCTACCTGAAACATCATGCATGTACATGTACGTTGTTTTATATCGACAATAAAAGATGAGCATTCACCACTAACAGAAAACATGGTATGATTTGTAGGAGACACGTGCAAATAATTCCGTTAATTCTCATACATTAATGATGTCACAAAGATGAGATTGAGGTCAAAGATATCAATCTTACCCTCAAATATCTCAAATCGGTGCATTTTTCGTACTTGCTTGACAACTTCGTAAAAGTGCCATGCGGTGTGTCCCTATGTTTGCGGAACCAAGATTGTATAGTTTATCGCAACGAATCTTATAAAGCTACAATGGGATAGTTCTTGGCTACCTTTGTGACTACATTCACTAACTCTACTATATTTGATGTCATTGTTGAGTATCTATTAGCTGGCATGTGGAATCGTGACCACTTTTCAAGTCGTACTTCAGTCTACCAAGAAAAACACGTTTTGAAAAATGTTACATTTGACCTCTATTTGTGACCTCTATTAGAATTTAATTTTTGCTTGAAATTAACATATTACTAGGTAATCAGCAATCTTATGATTCATTGAAACCAGCAATTGCATATTATATTCGAATTCAATCAGTATGTATGCGCAGACTACAGAATTGAAAGCACGCGTTATGTTGTGACCTGATTTTTCATAATGTGATTTCAGGTCTTGTAGGAGATGATACGAACAAATCCCATGACAGGTCCCGGATACACATTTTCAATTGCGTTCTTGATATTGTTGTGGCGATCCAATACAAAACACAAGACATCCCTATTTCTATACGCTTTCTTCAAGTTTTCAAAAAATCACATCCAAGACCTATCATTCTCGTTATCTCCAATTCCAAATATGAATATGATGTCATTAGCATCACGTGTACACGCCGTGAAAAGTGTACCACCATAGTGTCCATTCAAATACGTTCCATTAACTACAATCACGGGCGTATAGTGTTTCCATCCTCTAATTGATGCACCTAGGGCCATGGAGCAGTATTTGAATCTATTGTGACCATCAAGCTCCAGTCATGCGACTGTACCTAGGTTTATTTGATTAAGTATAGAAAAGAATGATGGTATTTTCATGAATGAATCTGTAGGATCCCCCATAAGCATGTTCAATGTTTTCTCCCGAGATCTCTAAGCCTTTACATAATTCAAAGAAACTCCATATGTATGTAACATGTTATTATATATATCGTTTGGAGTGTATATGGTTCGTGAGGAGGCGTACTTGTATTTGATGCAAGATGACACAAATGTAGTTTATACCTACCTGTGAGATCCCAATACTATATTCGAAGCACATGTGTGACCATCTGTAATCCTCCTAATCTTAAACGTCTCTGTTTTCCCCAATTTTGAAGATTTTCATATCCAATTACACTCTTCTTGCGAATACCTGACAATATATTCTTTCTTGTCCAAACGAACAACCATGAATGCAAACATATTTTGTATTGCAAACAAAGATAAGCTTAATTTCAGAATTTTCTTATCCTGGAAAATTCTTCCCTTTTCTATTTGCATATCATTAGGCAAGAGACAACTGTGACTTCATCTCTGAAATTGTGACATGGAGTTTCAACTGTTGCATTGCATATATCTGATGACATATCTATTAATGAAAACATAACACCACTGAAATGTACATCAACCGAAACCATGCATGACTTTTCTCCACTTTCCACAGTTGTGACCTCAACGTTTATTTGGTATTTGGAAAGGTCACGATCCATGCACTTCAGCATCAGGTAGGACAACACATTATTATCACTATTTATTTTGGTTGCGGGCAACTCACTATTCAATGTATACGTCATTGTGACTGCAACATTCGCTTGATCCAAATTGAAATCAGTCATAACGATATTTACTAGGTTTGTAAAACCACAATTCCGATCAACCAACACCAGTGATACGTGTGATACATTTATCAAGCAAACATGTAGGAAGCCCATTTCTACAACTTTTCACAAAAAAATGTAAGTCACAAAAAACCAATGCGACTCACGATTAATGCAGGTCACAGATTTGCATTACAAGTCCAATAATGAAGTACCGCATATAACACTACGTTAAAAAATCGTCACAACATGAAATTAGACATGTCACTGTATCTTATTGTAAGTCACATAAATAAGACAGCTGGTCACAATAATTTTATATTCAATTAGACAGGCTCATGTATCTTATTGTAAGTCATATAAATAAGACAACTCTTCACAATCATTTTATATATAATTTTCAATAGAATTGTTCATCTACGAGTCACAAGATCAGATATATTGAATCATGTCACATAAAATTACTCATTTCAAATAATTTGTCACGTCATGTGATTGTGACCAATTACATGACTTATTGTCACAATTACATATACCATTCAGAACAAATCAATGTCACAAACATAAATTTTCGGAAAGAAATCCCAACCTACAAATTCGATTTTGAAAATCAGTTACATTGACTACCGATGTGTAATTGTTCGTCTGTGAAGTTGTGAAAATGTTAGTTGCCAAATTCTATTGTGTAATTATTCACCAATTGTAATACGACGCTGATTAGACCCCAAATTGAATGATCTGGATACGAATTCACTCCAGCATCGCAAAAATTTTCCTACAACTGATAATAATTATTGATTTGTCAGGATATTCTTCAATTTTGTGACGTGAAATCTCTAAATGTTATCATTATCGAAGATAGAGACGAATGAAAATGATAACATTTGTGATGAATTTGTGTTCCATGGATGGAGAGATAAAGTAATCATGTTGGGACCGAGAAAAAATATAATTTTAAAGGAGTTATTAATTTATCGATATATAAATATTATTAATTTATAGAGTATTTTATGTTTTTATAATTTTTATTATATTTTACCATAATGTACGTAGGATTTTTTTTTCAAAGAAATAACATTGAATGTGGTGAAATTCAAAATTTAATCGATACACACTCAAAAAGACACATATGCATACGTTTAAGAAGAAACATTAATGTGCATGCACTGATTTCAAAGTTTAATATTTTGAAAGATTAATCATCCATAGTATAGTATGTGCATTGAAAAAATTAGGGATAAAGTTGAGTTTGACTTGGGTGCAAAAAAAAAAAAAAGGCGTCAAAAGACTTAGATTTATATTTGAAAAATCGTCAAATAGAAAAAATTGTCAAATCTCAAATTAAGGGTGTGTTTGAGCCAAATTATTTTGGAATAATGTATTCTGGAATAGTAGATTGATGGAGAATGTATGATTGAAAAAGAAGGAAAAGCTATTGATGTGATGGAAAATATTATTTTATTGAAAAATGTGTGGTTGAAAATGAGTAGAAAAATGAAAATAAAAATATTAATGTATACCAAACAGAGGTTAAATGTTTGTTAATTTGTATCATATGAAGTTTTATGAATTTAAGCAGATATTATTCATATATTCATTGGTCTTAAATGATTTAAAAGATATATATTATTTTGTGCATTTAACGAGATTATTAATTTAGTACACGGAGCCCAAATCGAAATTGATGAATTTTATTATTTAAATGAGATTATTAATTTATCAAATATTTATTTACCAAGATTTTATTATGTAGGTGTTTGGTGGAGATTAAAATTAGATTTTTAGTAGATTGTAATAGAAATTTTTGAAATATATGGTTAAAAAGTTATGAAATTCATGATAAACATGATTAATATGAATTGTTTGACTTTAATTTAAATTAAAATCTAACTTTAATTCGAAACAACACAGACCTATATTTCTATGGCCCCACCTAATGCCATGAAAACTACATACAAATAGATGCATTGTACGTAGCCTTTGTTTGGGCTCCATTTTACTTTATATTCAAAATTTGAAACCTTCACCTCAACAACTGCCGGAAGCTTTGTGGACTCCATTTAGCCGCCAGTAACACCACATCTGCTTCGGCCACGTGGCGGGGATTAACCAATTCATATCGTGTTTATGTGGTTGCCTCATATATCGCCGTTACAAATTTGACGCGTTGCCCAATTTTACTGTACTTGTGGGGCAGGTAAAAGCAAGTAAATGGCTCTCTACCCTTCATTTTGATTTGACCAAATCTGTGAACCACTGAAAACCACTGAAAAATGAAATGCGCACCCAAATGTACGTTGAATTTTGAACGTAAAGGTACCTTTCTAGATTCTACATATTTTGGACTTATTTTCTTTGAAAATCAAAATTTAGGATTTTTTTGACCTATTTTTTGAAAAATAAATTTTATAATAGTAATTTTTCGAAAATATGAAATTAAAAAGTAAGAAAAATTTTTAATTTACGTATAAAATTATTTTATTGAGACATTATATGATTTAAAATGACTTTTAAAAAAAATTGAATTTTGAAACAATGAAGCTCAAACATGAGCTAAATAGTTATACATATAACATCATAGCTTATTTTGTTTAGGCTTATTAGCACAAAACGTCCCTACGTTTGACAGTTAGTGTGTAAAACGTCCCAACGTTTCATTTTTTTTGCATTTTCGCCCCTATTTCAACGTTTCAGTGTGGAAAACATCATTTTCACTATTTTTCAGTGTAAAATGACCAAAATACCCTCGATTTTAAATAAAACAAATAAAATAAAAATAAAAATAAAAAATAAATTGTAATTATACTCCCAAACTTTTTAAAAAGTGCAAGTGAGTCCAAAAGTCTTATTAAAATGCTTAAGCACAAAACGTCCCTACGTTTGACACTTAATGCGGAAAACGTCCCTACGTTTCAAACATGTTTGTATTTGCTCAATAGCACAAAACGTCCCTACGTTTGACACTTATTGCGTAAAACGTCCTTACGTTTCATTTCTTTTTACATTTTCGTCCTTATTTCAACGTTTCATTGCGAAAAACGTCATTTTCACTATTTTTCAATATAAAATAATCAATATACCATCATATTTAAATAAAACAAAAAATGGAAAATAGACATGCAAAAGTAAAGGTAAATGTAAATGTATGATCGTTCTTAAACTGAAGCCAAATTTATACTTGTTTGTCTCCCCAACCCCATGAGCTTCCCATACGATAATTTGACTTGACTGTAAGGGTGCTAATGGCGTCGATTCTTTTCTCTAACAGTTCATCTAAATGTGTAAATAACATACAAGAGGGCCAATAACGTGCATATGGTCTTTTTACTTGATCGTTGGAGCGCTAATGATAGTTGCCCCTATTTCAAGTATGGTGATCTTGGCGCATAACAATTTATCCAAATGTACACGTAGCCTAGGCAATAAGAAACGTGGCAGTGGATCTACTGATAGCTAGGCCATTCTAACTTTTTAGGCCAACAATATCAATGAAGTATACAAGAATTTAATCGTTTTTTTTTTTAATATTGTCTGCTTATAATATATTAAATCTCACATCAAGTGAGAATAATTTTTTAAAACAATTTTAAGTTTAATACAATTCAATTATTTCAATAGTGTTTTACTTTTCATTACAGCCGGTGAGTATTCGGTTGTAAACTTCAGGGTCCCGTGAAATTAGTCGAAGTGTGCGCAAGCTGGCCCGGATATTCACGGTTATAAAAAAAAATTATAAAAAAAATGTATTAATTTCATGTTATTAATTTTTAATTAATTAATATTCACATTAATCTTGATCTACATGAATTTAGAATTATTATTGATGAATTTATTTATATTTATGTATCTAGGAATTATAATGGGTGTTTAAATAATACCTTACTTTTCCTTTTTTAATATGTAATAAATATTATAAAATTCTTGTCATGTATTAATTTCGTGTTATTAATTTTCAATTAATTAACATTCACATTAATCTAGACTCAATGGATCTTGATTTACATAAATCTAGAATCATTATAGATGAATTTATTTCAAGTCACGTATTTAAAAATTTTAAGAATTTATCTACTCTACCAGATTTTGTACAGATTATCTCGCATGAAGTGGGTCCCGAGGACCCACCTTATTAAACCCCCCCCCCAAATGTTAAAACACCCANTATCTCACATGAGGTGGGTCCCGAGGACCCACCTCATTAAAAAAAACCCCCAAAAATGTTAAAACACCCACCCACCCTATCTCACATTGCTGTGCCAGATCTTTTACAGACCTGGCACAGTAGCTCGATTGAAATTTTAATGGGTGTTTAAATTCATGATGCCAAATTTTCTACACAGAGAGGATAGAGAATGTCAAACTTGATGTCACAATAAATATACAAGATGCATAATTCTTTTTAGTAAACTAATACTGTACTTGCCACAAATGCTTGTTCAAATCCCATTTTTGTAAATAAAAATGTATTCTTAAATAGCTTATTGATGGGAAATGCGTGGTTAAAAAATTTTGGATTTGCGTGTGGGTAAATTTTTCTGAATAGTGTATTGATGAGAAATGTGTGGTTAAAAAATATATTCTTAAATATTGTACTAATGAAGAATATATGGTTGAAACAAGGTAAAAACACTATTCTACAAATTCTTTTTTTTTTTTTTTTTTTCCAAAAAATGGGACTCAAACAAAGGTGATCTAAAACTTCACAACAATATAAAGTTTTATGGCCTGTTTTACATAAAATTATTGTAGAATGGATTTTGAAAAAAATGAGTTTTTCGAAGAATGTGTGATTCAAAATTAGGAAAATGTTATTAGTCAACATAAAAATTAATTTATTTAGAGAATGTATGATTAAAAATAAGTTATTAGTAGTATGTACCAAACATGGCCTCATTAATTTTCTCCTAAATTTTCTTTTTTGTCATAATTATTATGAGAATATGAGAGAGAACGAGGAAATAGAAATGGGAAATATTTTGGTTCTATTGGAGAAATAGCAAAAAGTTAAAGGGCATAGTTGGTAAGAAAAAAGCTTAGAAGCTGATATTTGTGACAAAATTTTCCACGTGTTGGTCCAGTGTAAGTCTCTCAAATTCATGGTTTAGATTTTCTCTCTAGATGGGTCGGTACAATAAGATATTTTGGACAGGTTGGCCATACAGAAACCATAATATGACATATATTTTCTTCTCAAGGACCTCAATTATTTATTTATATTATTTCTCCACCAACAATTTGTTCTAATTCATTTTCTATCCCAAACTTGCGAGAAATTATAAAATCGATATTGCCAGAACCCAAATCGAAATTTCCAAAGCAAATGAGTGAAGATGAATGAATGAAATGCTCTTCTCGCGTAGTTAGAGAATATGTATTTTGCTTATCAAATTTCATGCGTGAATCAAGTAGCAAAAGGATAAAAGATATTAATAGTGCTTTGTTATAAGTACTTAGCTTGTACAACTAAAAATGATTAAATAATGAATTGTCAGTTCGAGGATTCACCTCAAATGGAAGACGATATGGATAACTTATTGATCAATTTTTGTTTTGATCGAATGTTTTTTTTTAGTAGAAGTATTTTCCACAAGTACAATGGATTTATTTACATGCACATAGTTATTACAACTATAAACAAAATAAAAAAAAAAAACCACAAAAAGTTTTACTCGATCTTTACTCTTTATCTGTTATATCATGTCTTTAAAATTGAGGGTGCAAGAAAACTGATTCATAAATAATCAAAATCAAACAAGCTCATGGTTTAATTGTCACCGTATTTCAATTCAAATAGTTTTTCTCTAGTCATCATACTTCTTATTTATGACATTTTTCACATAAATTACGATCTTCGTATCGTAATTAGCCTTTTTATGGTTTTTTATCGCTATAGTGATCATTGATTTTATGTAACCACAAGGAACATATAAGGTGAAAGTTGTTTGAAGGGAACAAAATAGAGAACATTTTATTGTATAAGAATAAAATCAATATAGCATGTTTAATAAATTTTTTGGTAGATTATAAGCATTTTGGCGAACAATTTTATAATTGATGTTTGAAAAGAAAGAGCTAGCAGAATCAAATTTGGAATTAAAGATCTTATAAAGGATTTGACATGACAAAATTTATAAAGGAAAGGGCATCATTGCAAAATAAAAGGACAGTGTGTTGTTAGAGAGAAAGGGGAGAGAGAATTGATAAAATGGCGTTCGGCATAGTTTAAAATTCAATAAAAATTGAAAATATAGCTGTTATTAGATCTCACTCGTCTAATAAAAATCAATAATAACGACTAATTTTTCAATTTTAATCCGATTTTAATCTCTACCAAACGGGCTTTAAGGTATATCTCTCAACAAAACCTTAATTTTGAATTTTGCATTCAAGTGAATCATACGGACAGAATAGACTTCTCGGGTCTAGTGTGCTTTACAAGGAGCAAGTATCCGAGGCATGAAATAAGTCTTACCATTCGTAAGAGAATAAGCATTGCGAACCACCGCTCACAATAATTAGCAACGCAATAATATCAGACAAAACTGCCTCATTTACCATGGCTCCCAGCACAATGCCAACAGCCAGTGGTTGTCATTTAAGCTC
>CAIGRF010000035.1:0-21294 GCA_903798235.1 Fraxinus ornus | reverse complement strand
CAATATTTAGCAATTTCAACTCAAAATACCCAAATTTTAGTGATTTCAACTCAACAATATCCAAATTTTAGCAATTTTTACTCAACAATACTCAATTTCAAGCGGTCAAACAGTGAAGGGCCAATTTCTAAAGAACCTGACAGTCACAGAGGCGTGCACTTTCTGATTCGGGCGGAGAGCAAAGGCGGAGGCTGGAGGTGGAGGAGAGCAGACGCGGAGGCTGAGGCGCTAGAATAGCTTCTGAACTTGAGGAGACGACTGATAATTGTAAGTGATGACTGCGAGTACTGAGAAACCCTAAATTGGGTAAGAATCTAGAACCAACTTACAAATGTATCCACTAAAAGAGAATTTTATGGGTGAAGATGAGATCGTAGGGCCGGAGTCGAAGGCTGCGAAGTGCGAAGTGCCAGAGGCGGAGGCGGAGGCTTCAGCGTGTAGTGTGAAGTAATATGGAGGATGGAGTTGTCGAGGAGAACATGGGAACGAGGTTTAAATTTTTTGGATTAGGCTGGACGTTGGTCTTCGGCCGTTTAAGACGGGGATAATATATTGGTCATGATTTTGGGCTTCTGCTGGAACTTAGCATATAACTGAAAGAAAAAAAAAAAAAAAAAAAAAAGAAGAAAAAAAATCTGAGCCCAAAATTTCAGTGTGGGCCTGTGCCCACACTGGAACACATTGGGCTCCGCCTCTGTCTAGGAAGTTTCAATCTACCTTGCTCTATAGGGAATTCATATAATATAAATACTTTTATTGATTCGAGAGCAAATATTAATCTGATGTTACTGCCTATTTATAGAAAATTAGGTTTGGGAGATCCAAAACCAACTTTACAAATCCTACAGTTGGCTAACACAACACTAAAGCACTTTTATGGAGTTGTTGAAAATATGCCCATCAAGGCTAGAGACTTTATTTTTTCAGCTAATTTCATTATCTTAACATAGAAGAAGCACATCAGTTGGCAGTAATCTTGAAAATGCCATTCTTATTACTTGGTTGTGCCTTGTTAGATTTTGATACGAGTGAACTGATCTTGCAGGGTGAAAGACAAGCAGCAGAGTTTCACTATGAACATTCCACTCAAACAACTATCCTAACTTGAGGATTTTAGGAAGGTGAAAACAGAAAAGAGGGTTGACCATACAAGCCATCGTTACAAAAAAAAAAAGCCATTCATGGACTGGTGGAACTATAAAGGATCAATATGAAAACTTGTAGCATTGGAGAGTCAAGGATGAGGCTGAATATGTCTACAACCGTTGTAAGGCCGATTATTCCCTTTTCAAACCACTTTGAATAGCCAAAACAACAAAATCAAGCTAATGATAATAAACAAGCGCATATTAGGGTAACATGTATTAGTTTATTGCAAATCATATCACCGTTACATTTTTTATTACTGTGTATTTTCTTTCCTCCAATTTTATCATTATTAATTGTAGAAAGGAACACAAAACTCCTATATTTATTTACAAGTGAACATGCTATTGCCTTTATAAATTCATGATTAGGTATTCCATCGAGATTATTGAGGCACGGATGGAGAAACGAATATAAGATCACATAGCTCACTGTATAATCCAATTGAAGGTCACATAATTCATCGAACATTAAGCATGAAGGCATTTAAAATTACTCTACTCATAACATATCTCTTAAAATTATGCAAGAATATTAGGTTTCTCCATTTCACTAGAAACAATTACGGTTAGACATTTTATGTTTGGATTGATTTTGACTCGTGAGAACAAAAACTAGATTACAACTTGTGAAGTAACACGTGAAGTCTTCAAGTTGAAGGTTGGGAGCAATGGGAGTTACAAAGGAAGACATTTTTTTTTTCTTTCACATGTTTATTTAATTTATTTGGTTTATTTAAAGATAAGAGCAAAATTATATACTAAGGACTCCAATGCTACAAAAATCAAACGTTGGAGATGTAAATATTCCCTTTTTAAATGTTGAGGACCAAAATGCATTGCATATTCAAAGTTGAGGACTTTTGTATCTATTTAGTCATGATGATGAAATATCGGTAATGTAATAGTTTATGTGAAATAATAGGATTGAGTAGTTCATTTTTATGAGAAAAAAAGGGGAGGGTAGAGAAAAATATGAGAAATAATAAGTTATCACATCAACAATATTCCATCATCGTGATTATAAATAACATTACTCATTCAAGAGACTAGTCTCCAATCTAGCTAAAAAGATAAAATTGGTCCATAAAATAGCTTTTATTTGGAGCAAGTAAAAGACGTAGCTTAATACTTAGTAGAGACAAGACTCAAGGGTGTTCCATATATTTTAGTTTTATTTCTTCGTTCCATTCTTAATATTTTCAATTGAATCTGCAAATCCATAAATTTCATCTTTAATTACGAAAAATTATTAACATTATACAATCATATGGTAAACGTAAAAGAAATTTATCAGTTAGAATATATAGATTATTCCATGAAGCCATATGTTAAAAAATGAGAGAAAAAAATGGAAAGATTTATATTTAACAAATTTTTGTTGAACACTATTCTATTTCTATATAACTTATACCCTCGACAGAATTAGAGGAATGTGAAAGAAAAAGATTGTACTTTAAAAAAAAAAAAAAAAAGTTTATGGCCCTCAAAAATCGTTCCATCACTTCTATGAAAAATAAGTAATTCCAGCCTAAAAATTTCCAGAATTCCGAGTTGAAAAGAAAAAACGTTGCTTCAAAAATTCCAAAGAAATGAGTCTTGAGATATATTATCAGTGTTCTCAGGCGAGTAATCAGGCAATGGTGCCGTCAAAAAATCGTTGGAAAACTCATCAAAACCCGGAAAATTCCCGAAATCCAGTATGGAATTTTCATTTCCTATTGTCAATAGCTGATCCAAGAATGCATTATCCATAGGTATTTCCATAATCTCCCGGTCCAACTGAACCGCTTCATCGGAAACCGACGGCGAAAGGGACTCTAATAATTCAGAAGACGAAATCGAAGAAGACGAAGAAGAAGAAGAAGAAGAAGACGGAGCAGCTCGATTCGAATCCGAGTGTGCGAATCGGGCCGCAGCCGCCTGGATTTGAACCGGCGTCATCGACCTCCCGTTAACAATTTCCGGCGGATTATCGGGAAAATTGAACTTAACATTCTTTCCCCGAAGACAGAACAGTGCCGCATCAAAGGCACGAGCCGCCTTCTCCGGCGTATCATAGGAGCCGAGCCAAATCCTTTCCCTGCTATTGGGCAGTCTAATTTCAGACACAAATTTCCCCCACTTGCGCTTCCTCACTCCCTTATACTTAGCAGAGGAATCATTAGATGGCTGCTGCTGTTTTTGGGTCACTGATTTCACCATTATTTAATGAAATCAAATAATTTATGTTCGGTTCTGTGTTGGGGGAAGAAATGGCGGCTTTGTCGCGTGTATATATACGAGTATGTAACAATGAGGAGTGAAGAGAGTCAAAAGAGTGTACGCGTGGAAAGAGGAAAGAAGTTTAGAACAACTACGCGGTGTAGTGTAAGACCACATGGAGAATTTCATATGCACGTGTACATACATACTTGTAACGGGAGAGCGAGGAAGGTGGATAAAAAAACTACGTTTTTCTTTTTCTTTTTCTTTTTTTTTTTCGGATAAATTGCAATACTTTTCCTTTTTTTTTTTTTTTGGGTCTAAAATCGTTTTTCGACAAGTCTATATACAATCTTCCCGAAATTAACGGTATTCATCCAAAATGTAACCTGCACGTGCAAAATTAAAACGGCTAAACTTGTCATTCTAGATGTGGAAAATAAAGGTATATTTGACCACAAAGTTTTTTTGTGCTCGCGAGACATAGGTTGAATAAAAATCACATCATTGTTCATCGTATTTTGTCCTAACGTTTTTCTTTTCGAGATATTGAAATAGTTACCTTTTGTGATTTGATTCACCAGTAGGCTACCAATCAAAGGAACTTGCACATACTGTGCCGGCTATCACTATGGGATCAATGCAACACTTAGAGTGTGTTTGATGCACATTAAAATGAGAAAATGTATTTTTTTGATGTGATATAATGAGAAATATGTGGTTGAAAAGGAAGGAAAAGTTATTGATGTGATGAAAAATATTATTTTATTGAAGAATGTGTGGTTGAAAATGAGTAGAAGAATGAGAATGAAAAAGATAATGTGAAACAAACAGGGGCTTAATAAATAATTATAAATTAANCCCCCCCCCCCCCCCCCCCCCCCCCCCCCCCCCCCCCCCCCCCCCCCCCCCCCCTCCCCCCCCCCCCCCCCCGCCCCCCCCCCCCCCCCCCCCCGCCCCCCCCCCCCCCCCCCTCCCCCCCGCCCCCCCCCCCCCCCCCCCCCCCCCCCCCCCCCCCCCCCCCCCTCAACCTCATTTTGCAGGTTACGTTCGTCCATCAGAGTAGTTGAAACACCTTACATCCCAAGGAGGACGTTGAATCTAGTTTCATAACTATTTCAGAACGGATACACAAGTTGCAAATGTGCAAATGAACCCCTAAATTGATGTTGCAAATGAACCTTATCCTTCAATTTATAACATGAAATAGATATGGAAACATCCTTTTAACAATTTTATTTATCTGTTTTTTTCATATTAATACAAAACTCGAAGTTTGATTAATTTTAGCAAGGTTTAATCCTTATGAATCCTAATGCTTAAACAATTCATGATTTCTCAATATGATTCTCTAGAAACTCTTACGATTTCTTCCCAAATTAAGTAAATGATTTTATTAAAAAGAACGTAGTATAAATTATTATGTATAAAAATACGACTATGTTCCGTAATTCAGATTTTAGAAGTTAATTTGTCAAAGAATCTAAATGGTCATGAGTTGAACCTTCCTCGTACTAGGTGTTGGAAATTTTGGCGAGAACTTAGAAACAAAATTGAGAATAGTAGACTATTTTGAATTAGAATTTTACAAAATTTTGTGGTGTGACTGAGGTCCTCTTCAATGCGTATCTGTTGAAGACATGTGCTGCCTTTCTCTGTACTACGTTTCTGTCATAAATGTCTGCACATTAGTTTCAAAGTAATCTAAAGACTCGAATGTGAGTGCATTTGCATAAATTCACTGTTTCAATCCTGCGTATGTTTCAGTATTTTGGGTAAAGTTACTTTAGTTCACTGTTTATTTTTCTGCTATATTTAAATATTGAATCATGCTACACTAATCGAAATTTTTACATAAAGTTTTACACCCTCAACACGTAGCGGCCCCCTATTGGAAGGAAGGCTGGTGGCCTCCTATTGGAAGGAAGGCTGGCCCACCAACCTTCCTTCCAATAGGGGGCCGCCACGTGTTCAAGGTGTAAAACTTTATGTAAGTAATTTGGTACATATAGATTAATCTTTAAATATTTGCTTTATTTCTTACTTGTAGATTAAAATACAAGGTATTTTGACAATAAAGTAAGAATAATTACTTTCAAATATTTTTAACTTTGACTTGAGAAAAAAACTTATTTAATTATATGTAAACACACTTATAAGTAGTTTTTTAAAGCTATATCAACATGTATAAAATATCACTTTCCTCTTTATAAACATCAAACGTCCACCATTATTATTTTGTTTATTTTATTTTATTTCATCAAATAACAAAAGAGTATGGTTCAAAACTACAAATTACAATCCACACCTCATTGCTTACTCTAGTGTCTACTCTTAAAGCAATTTTAATGTTATTTTTTTTTCTTTTTCTCTTTCCAATTAAAATAAATTGAGATTGGTTTTGGCTTCTGAATAACTTGTAATATAATTTACTCTTGTTAGATTTTTTTCTCTTCTTCTCTAGCTTGAGGTCAGATATATCGATAATATGGATGACAATAGGATAGGCCAACCCAAACATTGCTTCAATCACCGCTTAAGGTGGGAGCGCTGATATGTAGCCCAATTTGAATTTTTATGCTTTAATTTTTTTTAGAGTGATTTGAAAATTGAGCTTGGGTAATTGGTTTGAATTTAAGCATGAAAAAAGATAGGTTAAGAGGTTTTTAAACAAATATTGAACTTTTTTTTTTTTATAAAAAAAATAACTATATAATTGACCTCCCTCTCCCCCAAAACTGTCCCGCTAAAAGTGTAGGGCACTACGGGCATGGGTTTTTTGGGTTGAATTATTTTCTTTAATCGGAAAGGGTTTTCTTTTAACTGTCCTACTACTAAAGTATTGACACGCAGGGCCGTACCTGTGTTTCGCGGGGCCTGAGGCGAACTTCAGAATTTGGGCCCCTAAATCATAGCAGACAATCCTCTTTTTNACAAACACATCCGCTTGAGGAAAATCAAACTTTTTCGGCCAATTTTCACATTATTGTACTAAACAAACAATCAAAAATAACTTCGAACACATCCGAATCAAGTGTCCAATGAAATGGCAATTCTATCAGCATTATAAGCAAATCTGTAATACTATCAAAATGTGATTATGCGAAAGGATAAAAACGTGTGGGAATCAGACGGCGACGAGCTTACCATGGCTTTGATTAAATCAACAATTGCGTAATGGGCTGAAGCCGCCTTTTGAAACCCAGAACGCTAGTGGTGGAAGCCGGTGAAGGATAATGAAACCGTAGTCACTAAATCATCCAAAATGGAAGAGAAACCCTTTATACTCAACAACAAGAACCAATATTAAGCCATTATAAGTTACCTGGAGCCTTTAATTGAAAGGAATTGCTGCACTTTGTCCCGCTGCCCTCTTCCCAGCTTGTTCTGCCCTGCAAATAACGCCTCAAATTAATCAATTTCATATCACCGGGAGCGGGAGGAGAAAAAAAAATATTACTCAGTTCAGGTATACTTTGCCCAAACGAGCAGTAAAACATTAAACATCTAATTTCAATGATAAACAATTAAAGACTGATGAATGTTAATAATACTGCTAGCAGAAAAGAATCTTTAGTTCAAATTTTTAACTATTAGAACCTTTAATAGATGGAGTTTTTGATGCTGCAGCCTGCAATGCCAAGAATAATGCACAGAAGAATAATGCCCACGACGGACAGAAGAAACTCAGGCGAAACAGTGGACAAAAGTCACGAAACGACGCAGTTGAGGCGGACGGGCTGGAGACTTGGGAGTTGAAGTCGTTTCACTTTCACACTCTGTTTTAGGTTCATTTTATTAAAAAAAAAATCAAGAAAAATGGGCCCTCCAAAATTCTGGGCCTGAGGCGGAGGCCTCTTGGGCCTCCCCTCAGGTCCGGCTCTGTTGACACGTCAATACAATTGTCAACCACTAAATTTTGACAATTTAAAATATATTGAGGTTTCAAAATTCTAGTATGAAGATGGCGAAGAGTACAATGTCACAGGTTACAATACATTTGGCCTCAGCTTACAATTATTGTACTTAAAATTGTATGTCTAATAACCCCACCTACCTGGTGAAGATATTTCAATATTTGTTGTGGTGTTGAGTGGGGTGGGGAGGGGGTGGTCCTCATGTACCACACCTCTCATGACTTCATTCAGGACTATGAGGTTAGTGGGCCCCTTCCTCCACAGCCTTGTTGTTAAGGTCCCTGTGGACACAATTAGGATGATGTAACTGCTATTAAAAGTGTTGACCTCAAAGAATAAACTCAACAGATGTCGGATCCACTCATGCACACGTAAGTCCAACACGTTGATGTCGATCGACGATCAGGATCGCTCCAAGTTTTGAACGTAGGAGGAGTTCAACAACACGAGACATTACTGTTCAGGTTCCAGCGAGATTTACGGAACAATATTGTATAATGATTTATCGATGAAAACAAGATTTGTAGTTGTAATATCGTAACACAAGAGAGTAAAATATATTGCTTTAAGTGTGGCGGTATTTATAATATTACAAATGGAATGGTGACCAAAACATCAAATCCTAGCCATCAAATTGACCTTCCTAACTTTTCAAAGCATTAAGTGCTCGTACATTGACAATACAAGACATAAATACACTTTTTACAAAGGTCACATCAATCATTTCATTCGAATAAGATCTTCATCATGGGTTCAATCGTTGCATGAGGACCGTCACTAGCTGAGGAGCCTTGGAGTTACTTGGGCCTCGGATCCAGGAATGTACCTCGGTGGGCCTCGGATAATATGGCCTGGGATGTACATGGGCCTGGTCTATATGTAGAAAGAGGCCCACAGCCTAGTTAAGGTGGCCACGTGGCAGTACCTAGTAACATGTCATAACAATAGTCCATGTATGATTATTTTATGTTATGCGTGGACTTCAGTAATGAAGTTAAAAAAGTTTTTAAAAATTGTAGTCCATCATACTAGTCCCCCAAGTCCATGTGTGATTATTTTATGTCATGCACGGAGTTTTAACAAGCGATTTAAGCCTGGCTTACTTTGCAATGAGAGATTTGTGGTAGCAGCTGAAATTGAAATTGAGGCGAGTTAATAGATGAACTGGCCTACGCTGAAGTTATTTTAGAAGCTGAGGCAAGTCCACAATTGAATTGGCCGAGGCTGAAATGCTTATTGAACCTGAACTTCTTTTGAAGCAGAGGCAATGAGGTTCAATGCCGAAGCAGAATTGTAAATTCATTAATGTGGATATTGGTGTACGTGATTTGACGATTTCGCTTATTTTCAAGGTGGGGTAGCTGTATCGAAACAACTTCCAATACACGTATGGGCGTCGCATTAAATGTGCAGTGATGGCCAATTATGAGCATGCATAATTTATGGGAAGCTTTCACGCGCCGAGGCTAATGCGTGAAAACCATGAATTAACCCGAGGCGTTGATGTAATAAACCGTTTGAATTCTGTGGTTCAGATTAAACACGGATTTGGACGCTCCTGATTAACTGAGCCTTGATCCAATGGCTAGGACTCACCTTTCTTTTTATATAAAAGCCAAAACCTTGTCATTTTAAGACTTTTATCTTTGCAAAATATTCTTCGAAATCTCTCAAACTTTCTTTTAAAGTTTTCTGGCAATCAATCTCCGGCGAGTCTTCTAAACCTCCATCTGTTTAGGTACTTTCTTGTGAAAAAAAGGGGTTTTCCTTTTCCCAAAATTTTCTTAAGTTTCTGCAACTTTTCATCTTTTTCTCCAAATCATCATGTCCACCGAGGCGTCCATAGCCATTACTGTGGCTAGGTCGGTGAAGGAGTCAATGTTGAGAAGGTCAGATGAGTGGTATAGTATAAACGAGGAGCCCATAAATATGAGGTGGATTGGAGGGCTACAAAAATCCCATCTTGTATAACCTCATCAAAATTAGACGAACTTAGGCAGAAATATTGCATTCCCCATTATATAGAATTAATAGTTCCCGAGGCCCATTAACTAGCCTATTTTTCGATGCCGAGATGTGTGGCCATAAGCGAATTCTTCCTAAAACCAGGAGTGTGTCTGCCTCTACACCCCTTCTTTAGGACGGTACTGAGGAACTTCATGATGTCCCCCATCAAGGTTTTACCAAATGGGTGGATTCAATTAGTTGGGGCCTACTTCCTCTGGAAGGAGGTCTCTTTAGGCGAGGACATGCCTCTACATGTCCTCCAAACAATTTTCTAGGCTCGGGTTGTTGGGAAGGACGACTCCAAGGGGTGGTACTACATCACCCCTTGGGGGTCTCATTCTCCCTTCGTAGTGGGGCTCCCTACCTCCATCAAAGGATGGAAGGAGTCCTGGTTCTAGGTTAGGGACAAGTGGCAGATGGTTGAGGGAGATGCTGTCCCAGCCTGTACTGTGCCAACCTAATACTACGAAGCGTGTGAGTGCCTCGTCTTACAACTTTTTAATTTATGCCCAACTTCTTTGTACTAATTTCTTCTGTTTTGTTTGTTTGCTCCAGTAGTTCTAGAAATCCTGCCAACTGAAGTCCAGAGTGCCCGAAGGTTTTTAACAAATTTTGGACGGAGAGGTGGCAAAGTTATGTATCCACCTGTGATGCGGTGGACCTCACTGCCACGTTGGTGAGCCAAAGTGAAAGGGCCTTTGGAGTGGCCTTAGGATGTCAGGAAGTGTTATCTTACATTCAACGGAGGAACATGGCCTCGTACGAAAAGCTGAATGCTGTTGAGGCTGAGCTGAAAAAGGAGAAGGCAGAGGCTTCTGAACTAAGGGCCAGAAAGTAGAAGATGAAGCCAAGCTAGCTTCTGCATTGGCTAAGATCGAGGCTCTTAAGAAGGAGGTTCATGAGTCCTAGTATGAGGTGGATACATTGACAAAGAAGGTCAAAATCTCTGATAACCACCAGAAGCTTACTGCAGAGGCAGTTGAGAAAGTGAACCTTGAACTTGCAGGGTGCAAGGACTCAAATAACTTCATGGAGAAGCAGATCAGAAGGTATGGAGAGGAGGTGAAAAAGTATGAAGCTAACGTTCTCGAGACAGGTGAAATTGCAGTAAGAAATTATATTGCCAATTTTCACTTGACGGAGGAGTATCAACGATTTGCTATCTACTGGATGAGGTTTGCCTACAACGAAGTGGTGGGTAGGGTCGAGAAGCTCTACCCTGAACTGGATGCTTCTGAACTCAGGGCTGAATTCATCGAAGAATAAGTACCTCATACCCTAGCTGAGGAAACATGAGTGGTTGAGGTCCCCGACGAAGAGGCATCAGGAGAAATGCCTCAGACAACTGATACTCCTATTACCGAAGCACAGGCTAATCTACCTCTCCAGTAGTAGCCTATGTCATTTATTTGTTCACATTCTTTGTAATGCCTCGAGCCTCTTGATGTAACTACTTTTTTATTTAATGAATGAAGTTTCTGTACTTCTATTGTTTGCAATTTTGTCATTCTTCTTTAAAGTGAATGGACCTCCATAATGCACTTAACTATAATTAACTTCTTCGATAAACTGCAGTTTGAACCTTGTTTGAACTGAGCCTAATTAATTGAACTAAAATCGGATTAAATTTAAACTGACTTGAACATACTGAATTGATTTACCTTTACTTATTTAGGCTTTAAGCCTTTACTTTGAATGAACCAATTTGGCTGAATTTTGGACTTTAAATAAACTGACATACCCTAATAACTCTAAAGTTTCGAAGAGACTTTAATTTTCCTAGGATAAGGCTTCTACCTTGACGTTCAACCTCGCCAAAGAAAGGCATATAATGTACTACTCGGAGTGCAAACGAGGTGGTTCCTTTAGGGACTGGATCTTCTTCTTCGAGGCGCTCACGCTTCCTTACATAGAGGATAATTCATCAATGCAAGGGCTTCTCCCTTGATGTTCAACCTCATAAAAGGGATGCATATGATATACGTCTCGGAGTACAAATGAGGTGGTCCCTTTAGGGACTGGATCCTGTTCTCCGAGGCACTCACGTTTCCTTACATGTAGAATGGTTCATCCATGTAAGGGCTTCTCCCTTGAAATTCAGCCTCGTCAAAAGGAGGCATATGATATACGCCTCAGAGTGCAAATGAGGTAGTCCCTTTAGAGACTGGATCCTCTTCTCCGAGGCGCTCACACTTGACAACTTTTCTTGAAACAAAATTATTTACTTGCAAAGGCTGGGGAAAACTTCCAGCAATGAGTTATATTCATTGGTAATACATTCACAAATGGTCGACATTTTATAGATAAGGTTGAACATTTCCATCTATGTCTTTGATCTAGCAGGTACCAGGTCGGATCTCTCTTTCAATACGGTAGGGCCCCTCCTAGTTTGGTCCCAAGATGCCTATCCCTGGATCTTTAGAAGATAATAATACTCTCCAAAGCACCAAGTCATTTACCCAGAAGTACCTCTTCTTCACCTTGGCGTTATAGTACCGAGTCATCTTCCTCCGGTAGGCTGCCAGTCTCAACTGGGAGTCATCCCTCTTTTCTTCTAGGAAATAAAGCTTACATCTTCTAAGCTCATCGTTTGATATCTCATCGAAGCTCAACTTTCTAGGTGAAGGCAATCCCATCTCTACGGGGCACATTGCCTCAGTACCATATGTCATTGAGAAATGAGTCTCACCAGTTGGGGTCCTACTTGTAGTTCGGATTGTCCACAGCACTTGGGCAGCTCATCCGCCCAGACAACTTTGGCTATGTCAAGTTTTCTCTTCAGAGTGTGACTTATAGTTTTGTTCACAGCCTCAACTTGCCCATTAGCCTAGGGATGATGAGGAGTAGAGAAATGCTTCTTAATTCCCAACTCTTCACAAAGATCTCTCACCTCTTCACAAAGATCTCTCACCTTTTTGTTGTCAAATTGCTCCCTTTATCCATGACGATCGAATGAGGAATACCAAACTGGCATATTATGTTCTTCCACAAAAATTTGGAAGTATTTGCTTCAATGATCTTTGCCAGAGGTTCGGCCTCTACCCACTTTGTAAAGTAATCAATTGCAACAATGACAAAATTATCACCTTCCTTGCCCTTGGGTAAAGGGTCAATGAGCTCTACACCCCCACTTGCTGAAAGGCCAAGGGCTGGATACTGGAGTTAAATCCTAGGAGGGTTGCATTTGGACGTGGAAGAAACGTTGTCATTTGTCGCATTTTCGAACAAATTGAATGGCATCATTTTTTAAAGTGGCCAATAATATCCCTGCCTCAACACTTTTTTGGCCAAAGCGAGTCCTCCCGAGTGGTTGCCACAAATACCCTCGTCGATTTCATGGAGTACGTAATTGGCTTCCTCTTTTCCTACACACTGAAGAAGGGATGAGGAGAATCCACGCCTGTAAAGAATATCATCTACTAACATACAATGAGCAGACCTCCTCCTTAGCTTGTAGGTCTCCTCTTTGTTTTCTGGCAAAATTTGATCTTTGAGATAGGATATGAGGGATTGGATCCAAGTTGGGGTTCCTTCTACCCACAATACATCACTACCTTTGTCGAGGTGGATGACCTCAATAGGTGATCCATCGGTACCACTGTCAATAACTTAGAGTCATTGCCACTAGCTAGCTTAGACAGAGTATCGGCATAGGCATTTTCAACGCTTGGGATCTGACCTAGTTCAAATTTCTCAAAAGAGTGGAGTATGCTCATTACCAGTTTGAGGTAAGCGGCCTACAAAATGGGCTACAATAAGTTGGGAATCACTATTAATGAGCAACCTATTTACTTTCATTTCCTTGGCCAACCTCAAACCGGTAAGTAGGGCCTCATATTTAGCCACACTGTTGGTGGCTTTAAATCCAAATCACACAGCGCTATTCAACTTGTGGCCTTCGGGGCTCACCAATTCCACGCTCGTGCCCAAGCCTATTTCTCTTAACGAGCAGTCCATAAATAGGTTCCAAGTGAGAGGCTCGGCGGGCTCCATCATTTCGTCCAATTCAGGGACATTGGCGAATTCCGCCACAAAGTTTGCCAGGGCCTGGTCCTTGATAGCGGTTTTTGCCTTGAAGAAGATCTCAAATTCGCTTAATACTACGACCCATTTCAACAACCTTCCCGAGGCATCACACTTTTGCAATACTTGCCTAAGCGAGAAGTTTGTCAACACATAAATTGTATGGGCCTGGAAATAGGGCCTCAACTTGCGGAATGCAGTTATCAACGCCAAAGCCAACTTCTCCATATCTGGGTAACGTGTTTCGAGGGCTAGCAAAGCTTTGCTGAAGTAGTAGACTAGAAACTAGGTTGAGCCCTCTTCTCTTATGAGTACAACACTTATAGCCTCATGGGACACAACGAAATAAAGTTGTAAAACTTTCCCAAGCTTGGGCTTCGATAGGAGAGAGGCCTGGCCCAAGTTCTTTTTCAACCCCTAGAAGGCCTTTTCACACTCTTCAATCCATTGGAACTTCTTGCCTCCCTTCAACAACTTGAAAAATAGGAGGCACTTGTATGTGGCCTTTGATATGAAGTGGCTCAAACCGGCTACCGGACCGGTCAAGCTTTGCACTTCCTTCGGTTACTGAGGGGACCTCATCTCAATCAATGCTTGTATTTTCTCAGGGTTTGCCTCTATGCCCCGTAGGTTGACCATGTACCCTAAGAACTTGTCCGATGCGACTCCAAATGCACACTTGAGGGGGTTCAACCTCATGCAGTAGTTTGGTAAGACTTGAAAAGCTCCGTTGAGGTGAATTATATGATCACCAACCTTCAAGCTTTTGACGAGCATATTATCCACGTAAACCTCCACCATAATGCCAAGTTGGTCGGCGAACATCTTGTTCACGAGCCTTTGGTAAGTAGCTCCGGCATTCTTTAACCCGAAGGGCATCATCTTGTAGCATTATAGTCCCATGTCCGTTATAAAGGAGGTGTGCTCCTCATCGCCTGGCTACATGGGAATTTAGTTATAGCCGGAGTAGGCATCCATGAAGCTTAGAGACTCATGCCCAGCGGCGGAGTCTACAAGTTGATCTATCCTCGGAAGTGGGAAACTATCCTTCTTCTTTGAGAGCCTCATTTCATTCAGGATTCAGAGCCCTTCTCTTTTGTCTATGCGGGGCAACTTTAGGATCAATTTTTTAAGTAGTAGCATCTGACCCCCGGGGTCGATGCCCATAATATTCTCGTGCCTTCAAGCAAAGACGTCACAATTCTCACATAAAAATCTCTTGAGTTTCTCTTTAAAGCCTGGGGCCAAGCCCCTGCCCACATGTAACAGTCTGGTAGGATCAATAGGGAAGCTCTCCAACTCTTCCATCGGGGCTGTTTGAGATTCGATTTCGATAACGCGGGGTCGATTTCATCAAGCGTAGGCACCCCCATAGGGACGTCCATGTTCACATCGCCAGTTACCATATTCATGTCCCTAAGCTCAGCCTTCCTAACGGAGTTTAAATATCATTCTCGGGCTCCTCTTTGGTCACCTTTCACCATTGCCACACCCTGATCGGTTAGGAGTTTCATGCATAAGTGGTGAATGGAAGTGACGGCTCCAAGATCTTTCAATGCTAGCCTCCCCAACACTCTGTGGTAGGCGGACCTACTATCAACTATAAAAAATTCAATGAAGTTCGATGTTGACAAGGGCGGCTCTCCCTTCTCCACGGCTAGTGTAATTTTACCTTTCGAGATTATGCTATCTCCCGTAAAATTGTATAGAGAGGTGCTGATGGGGGTCAACTCGTGGTCCAAAATCATTTTATCAAAGGTGGATCTGAAAAGGATATTAACAGAGCTGTTGTTGTCCACCAACATTCGCTTTAGTCCATTTCGGGCCACCACGACCCTTACAACAAGGGCGTTACAATGGGGGTAGTGACACCTTCTGAATATTTATGTGTGAACATAATAGGAGGTGGCTAATTCCTTTTAGAACCATTTTTCACTATGTAGCTGGTTAGTGGAGGGCCCTTTGCCTCCCGAGCATAATTCCTTTGGGAGTTTTTCGTTTATCCTCCAACGTAAGGGTCTCCAAAATTGGTATCATTCTCGTAGATGGGAGAAGTTTCCACTCTATTTTGATGGCCTCTTCGCTGTTTCTGTCCATCTTGATTTTTGTCCTCTTAATGCTCCCTATTTCATCGGGGAGATACTTTCCGATGGCGAGAAGCAGCCTCATCACGCCTAGGCTACTGATTATGCCTTGGCGGGGTCCTGTTCCTTGGTCTAGAGTAGTCGCGATTGTCATTTCTGGAATTCGAACCTTTAGGATGTTTAGCAATATCTCTACAGTCAGCAGTGTTGTGGCTGTAAGAATGATGGTAAGTACAGTATTCCTGGGGTTTCGGTCTGCTTCGAGGTCCCAAACCTCTCCATCGGCCTCATCCTCTACGGGGGGCCTGCTACGTAGGCTCATTCATTTGAGGGTTTGTTGCGGGTAGATCTTCATAAACTAGTGTTGGTATGGCATTCAAGGTAGTTGTAGCAAGTGCTTGGCCTAAGGTAGGGACAATGTCAATACCGTATTGATCCTATTGGTGGTCCATCAGGTGGGAGGTAGGTTCCCTACCCCGTTGCCTATGTTGGGGCTGGAGGCCTCTACTAATCTTGTTCCTATGATCGATCAGCTCCTCATTGATAATTTCATCGTCATCATCCAAGTCACAAGATCTTTGAGGGCCATCCGAATCAAGATTTGCATCAGCCTCATACCTTGTTGGTGGTGTAAAAGGTCATGCTTGATTTCCGACCTCCTCATCCCTCCTTCAACGTTCATGCCGAGGCGGCACAACTCGGGGGGCATATTCTTACCTTTCCTTCGGTTGTTAAGTCTCAGGAGGTGGGGACTGAGGTCTATTTCGAGGCACTGACATTTCAAGTTGCTGCATATGCCTTGGTTATGCTGGGCTTAGCCTATCAAACACGTTGGTGTACCTCTAAGGCCTATGTTCTGGTTCATATTATGGAGGAAAGTTGTCCTCCATGTTGAATGGAGCCCCTGTGGGTCGGCCATAAGCGTAGTTTGAAGAGACATCAACTCCCACTTCCCTCTCAACGGGGTCATCTCCCCTAGCATGCCGGGAGGATAAGCTCTTTGGCTTTGCACATCTTCTTCATGTTGATACTGCTCTCGATGACCAAACGAAGGGATTGGACGCCCTCCATGACCTTGCATTTGCATCAACAAGCATGGCTTTGATTGGTAATACTCCTCATGTTGGCTGCTATAGTCGCCATTTCTTTTGTAAGCTGGGCCGCCATCTTTTTCCACCTCGTCTGTGATGGTGGTGAGGTCAATGTCGAGCCTTTGGGGCAACTGTGGCTGGAATTTCATCATCACTTTTCCTCACGCGCCTGGGAAGGGCTTCTCCATCCGAACTCATCTCCTTCTAAGCTTAAAAACCTTAGAGTTTCTCAAATCCCAGGGGCTTCATCTTGTTCCCTTTTCAGGAACAAATCCTTTTTCAATGGGGATGTCCAATCTATTTTTTTAGAAAGCTTTTTCCAAGGGATTGCTCGTAGTTATAGTGTGCTTTCCCAGAGACGGTGCCAATCTATTCACCTAAAAAATGAATTCAATAGATGTCGGGCCCACTCGTGCATACATAAGCTAAATCCAACACGTTGATGCCGATCCACGGTCAGGATCGCTCCAAGTTTTGAACGTGGGAGGAGCTCAACGACATGAGACGTTTCCGTTCGAGTTTCGACGAGATTTATGGAACAATATTGTATAATGATCTATCGATGAAAACAAGATTTGTAGTTGTAATATCGTAACATAAGAGAGTAAAATATATTGCTTTAAGTGTTTAAAGTTTCATTAGCCTTCTATTATTACATGGTGGGGGTATTTATATTGTTACAAATGGAATAGTGACCCTTGGATCAAATTACACGTGGCCTCATCTCCTCGACCGAAACATCAAATCCTAGCCATCATCAAATTGACCTTCCTAGTTTTTCAAAGCATTAAGTGCTCTTACATTGACAAGACAAGACATAAATACACTTTTTATAAAAGTCACATCGATCATTCGAATAAGATCTTCATCATGTGTTCAATCTTTGCACGTAGACCGTCACTAGCTGAGGAGCCTCGGAGTTACTTGGGCCTCGGATCCCAAAATAGGGGCCTGTGATGTACATGGGCCTCGGATTATATAAATGGCCTGAGATATACATGGACCTAGTCTATATGTAGTAAGTGGTCAAGCCTTGTTAAGGTGGCCACATGACAGTACCTAGTAACGAGTCGTAACAAAAACAATAGCATGCATATTTATATAGGGGATTGAAACTGTATATTTAATGTGGAGATTTATTAATTTTGTTAAATCAGAAATATATATACGCACGGCTATTCAAATCTAAGTGGAGTGAATAATCAAGTCCAAACATTTTAATTACTGAATTTAAGGTTAGTTCAAGATCAGAAATTCACCTAACGCCTACTTGGATCAAGCGATATACAATTAGAGGAGATTATGCAAGAAGGCAAAGAACTAGACCCATGAACGGAGAGACAATTACAAGATAAAACTAAATGAAGTTAATGGGATGCATCGCTAAGCAATAAAAATAGATGAACAAAGATTGATGCAGTAAATGGGTTATTCTTTAAAATAATCCTTTTTTTGTTATAAAATGGGTGAATTTACAAGCAGTTGTTACTTGTAAAAGGCGTTGAAAAATGTGAAATCAAGCATATAGTTTTGATCGATGTGGCATCATCAATCATAGAAAGGGGTATTAGTGGCAACGTAAGCCCAAATTGTTATTTCAAATAATAAATCGCCTAGTCCAAGTCTTTCCCATTGCCTGCAATATGAATTTCCAGATTATGTTGTTGCGTTTAGTTCGTTTTGGAACTTCTTCTTTAGTTTTCTGGCTGACTGTTGTGACTAGTTTCCCGGCGTGATATCTTTCTGGCGAGGTGCTCGTGGTGTCTGCTTCTCATTTGTATTTGAGTTTTTACACTACTAGTCCTTATCTCAAGTCATGTTGGCATGGTGAAATTTGAGTTGGGCTATTTGGACTTCCTTTACTCATCACAATTATTTATTAGCTTAAACTCTATGTTAGTCTGGTTCTTTTTAAGCCAATTTTGTCTTCACATTTGGGTTTACTGCTAATGAACCTGTGGATTTTTTGAGTGCTACTTCTAACATGATTTCTTATTGACAAGTTTAGTCGTGAAAACTACTTGAGAATTTGATCTTGACCTTGTTTTTCTGCTTTTGAATTATGCACTCAAGTCTTGTGATGACCTTGTTAAATTGGTCGATAATCATTTTCATTTGCACTAGCTTCTAGTTCGTTGGTTGGCTTAGTCAGCATGCATTGCTAACACAATTTTTGAAGTATCAACTGAGCCTAGGAAAATACAACTTACTTGGGATAAGTTCAATTTTCTAACTCAATTGATTTCTCGCATTGAATTTGAGGAGATGTTGAATTATGGATAGATTATAAGATTATATTCTCGATGATATTTTTCCATTTATGTGAAATTATTTTCCTTAATAGCTGATTTAACAATCTCGAAGTTTTATTCCCCTTGCTAACAGATTGGTCTTGTTATGTGTCCAAGACAGTATCTATCTCTCTTATATATGTCTTTACCAAATCCTAATTCTAGAATCCTGTGAGGTGAACAAGCATTTGAGGACTTCAAATTTGGGGATAGTAAGATAAACAAGATCTGATGTGATCATATCCTGAGCATTTTCTCTCAAGCTGCAAAAATAATGAAGTCAAACATAAAAATTTAAATGTAAGCATTTCAAGAATTTAGTTAAGCAGCCCATCTGGAACATTGAAGCTATGTTTTAGCAAATGAAAAAAAAAGATATCTGCACATTGAACACTCGTATGATAAATGTGCGGGGGTTGACTAGCAATGGCACGGAATACACGTCGTGGTTGATTTATTCTAAGACAAACTAGTTACTGTAAGATCTGCTATACATTGAGAACAATTACATTCAATTCATCCAAAATAGTGAAAGTACTTTAAAGTTAAAATGAAATATTATGTACTTTAAGTACTAGTTAATTTCTTTGTATGAACAACTCTTTTTTAATTCTATCTAACATACACAAACCCCCTACATAACCCAAATGAAATTTCTAGACATAAGGGAATTGGATTTCAATATTAGTTCGAAAAGAAAAACAGACGGCATCTTCATTTAGAAATAGTACTTTGATTTGTTACTCTTGCCAAACTCGATCATCAAAAACACTATTAGATGATTTGTTTTTATTTGGGTTTCCATCTCTTCTTGAGACTTGAACAATCTTAGTTAATGTTGTATCCTTTATGGTGATATTTACCTTGACCCTTTCCATGTCCTTGAGAGGGCATAGAAAGACTTGCCCTTCATATTTTTATTTCAACGAAAACAACAACAAATACACAAGTGTAATAGAAAACGACCTCATATTTTGAATTCCACCCTCAAGATCATAGTCTAAACAGTCATTGGAGTAAATGTGGTTTGAAAATGTTGAAGAAATCTTTCTTGTCCGCGCATTCAATTAAACATGGCATTATATCTCTAACCCTTTCTTGCTTTTGAGGTTATATATCGATATATTATGTACATCACATTAAATAAGACTAGACAATTAATGAAAAGAAATATGCAAATTATTCTTTTACTAGGACTACTCTTGTAAGTAGCTGCCTTGTTCTGTGTTAAGTGTGTTGGAATTGAAAAAGTGACTTTTGTGTCAACTTCAATTAAATATGTGGACTTCATTCAATAGTCAAATTATGAAAATAAATAGGCTATCTTGTTCTACTCGTCAAGCAAATCGTCTGGTAAATTGAAATCTCCAAATCAATTCCAAGTGAATGAAAAATTACGGTCTAAAGTTGGAAAGAAAAAGAGATAAAATTGGCCAGTTATTTATCTAAATTCGTCGCTCACCTAGCATTCAAGTGGATAGACTGTCGCTCGAGCGATAGGCTAGCCACAGAGTCTTTGTTTCTGACGTTCAAGAGACACGGGGGTGATAGGCTAGCGACAACAAAAACTGCGACCCATTGCAAAGATTGCTGAGTTTTGGGGCACGACACTTCACTCACAACCTTCCTCATCTATAAATAAGATCCTTGGGACGTCCATTTGGTCATCCCAATGATATGTAATCATAGCATAATATAAAATTCCATAATTTGTTTACATAAAAGTTGTTTTCCATTTCATTAAAAAATGAGTGCTATAACTTGATTTTTGGTTCGTTGATTCTTGTGTTTTGGAGTGCTTCTAACACAAGAAGATTGTTTTGTATCTTGGGAGTTGATTACCATTATCCATAGGCACCATTGTGGGATAAATTCGATTTGAGGACAAATAGTTCAACTCTTATCTCGACATTGCACCAATTTCTCTCGGCATTAATTTGACATTCTTTTCTTTGGTGATTATTACTCATTTCATTTTCGTTACTTTGTTCAATTTTTAGTAAGGTTGGTAAGTTTGATTTTTGGTTTAAAGTCATCACTCAAATTCAATTTTTACTCAACAATCTTAAGTCGAATTGTTTCTGTTGAGTAATAACTTTATATTTCATTTCTATTCGGTTAAACTGATTTTGTTTCTGTTTAATTTCTTTTACTCCTTCTCGAACTTTGATTTGTTGGTTTATCTTCTATTTTCTGTAAACAGAAATGAATACGGTTGCTACTATTATTCCTCCGGTTGCTGTTGTCCCACCCACCGTTCATACTAATTTCATTTCGCATCGAGAGAAATCGAAGAAGTTTAGTGCGATTGATTTCAAAATATGGCAACAGAAAATGTTGTTCTATGGGAATTTGTAAACGAACTATGGGAATCCTTAGAGAAGGAATACAAGACTGGAGATGCCGAAACTAAGAAGTTTATTGTGGGAAAATTGTTAAACTACAAAGTGGTATATTCAAGGAAGGTTATCAGTCAAGTACAAGAATTGCACGTTATTCTCCATGACATTTGTTTCCCCCTGAGAATAAGG
>CAIGRF010000027.1:11370-23455 GCA_903798235.1 Fraxinus ornus | reverse complement strand
TTTACACAATAGAGAAATTGATGAACTAGATAACACAAACACCAGCGGTTGCATTCAATCTATTTAAAAGTCCTTTTTAAGATTCAATAACCTCTATCGCAAAAAATCATTAAATCCTAGTGCTTCATAAGTTAAAGGGATCAAACAATTACGGATTTGATGTTTAACTTAGCGGTAGATTGTTACAATCAATGAACTAATGGGCCCTCTAGCAATTAAACGCAACAAATCATAGAAATAAATGCAGAAGAACATTCAATACTCAAAATATAAATCAAATAATAAGAAAAACTATTTAGATCTCACAATATGTGGTTCCGAGACTTTCGTTTCCTTTGACCAAAGTTTAGTTACAATTCATGAATCTAAGAGAAAAAAAAAATAATGAAGAATGGAGTTTGGAGGTGTTCTCTCCGTTCTAGGGTTGCAAATCATGTATTTATAGTTGTTTCCATAGGTAGTTGACTTAAGTTCGGAAACCAGAATTTCGCATCACCAAAATGTACTATGCGACCACATAGTAGAAAGTGTTACGGTCGCATAGAAGAGTTGAAATAGGCCCTGAAGTTCTCTGAAGCAATGGATGTGACCGCATTGATTTAAAGCTATGCGATCGCATAGCTTTAAAATCTTCCACCTGACAACTTTCAGTATGTTTATAATATCTTTCTCTCTTGATATCCAATTTAGGTAATTCAAGATGTATTGGAAAGATGACTCCAAGGGCTACAACTTTAATTTAGGAATGATCTTCGAATTCAATTGTTTTCCACGTCCAAAATGGGTCTCAATATGGGGCTAAAAACCGATGCAAAACTTTTCATCTTGAAAGTTGATATGTGATAATGTCTTGACTATATTTCATCCCTTTAAATCCTTTCTTCATCCAATTAACCTCTAAAACTCTCGAATCTTCATCCCAAAGTTAGAAACAAGTTTATATATTTGCTCTTTAGTCCCTGAACTTTCACTTTCTTCCATTTTGGTCACTTTTCACATATTTCTTCCAAATTACACCATATCCATAGAATTGCCACCTAAATCAAAATATGAGCGTAATGAGTACATTTCGACACAAAATAAACATATGAGCGCATAAAATAAGGAGGAAAAAATATACATTTTACATTCCTATCAACGATTAACTGCCGAAGTGGCCCATATGGTATCCAACATGAGGGCCATAGCTGCTCAGAATACAGCCATGCAGGAGCTCCTCATGCAAGTTCAAAATCAAGGAGGTTTTCAGGCCCCCACCGAATCCCCAACAGTTAGCCCATTGGGGAACTGAGGCAGAATCCAATTGGAGAACTCATGTGAGACCCCCAGGGAGAAAGGAAAGTGGGAATGGATACTTCCAATTACACTACCGCTCAAGTTGGTGACGACCCTGCAGGAGAAGGTAATTTTCTACCAAGATATGATGAACAACCTCAAAGGTCTGCATGTGTTTTTGATTGAATCGGACGGGTGCCTAGAAATAGGAATAAGTCCTATCAAACGGCTCAACAAGAAGAACGCCCATAGAGCAATGAAGCTCGGGCCCCTCCATCTAGAAATAGGCGAGAAAGGTGAAACCTGGTAGATTGGGGAAACCAGGAGTGAACTACACAGCAGCCACCCCATCCGACAGCGGAAGGAAACGACTTTGACGGACCTTGTCGAACTTTCGAGCTGGATGATGACGATGACAACCTCCCCTTTTCTAGGGAACTCCGCAGTTTTCCTATGCCACATAACTTCGTTTCCCCGTAAAATCCTAAAGTATGAAGGAAAAGGCAACCCAGAGAAGTACCTCAACAAATACAAAACGCAGATGAGTCTTCTAGGCGCCTCTCCAGCCTTGAAATGTAGAGCGTTCCACTTAACACTTAGTGGGACAGCCGAAGTGTGGTACAGCATGATGACGTCACTTAGCATAAAAAGCTGGCCTGATTTAAAGAAGTCCTTCTTGAACCAATATCTGTTAAGGAAGGAGGGAGAAGCGCCAATCCAGCGCTTGCAAGACATGAGGCAGGAAGAAGGAGAGAACTTGAAAAAATACCTCGCCCGTTTTACCGACGAGATTACTTACTGTGAGCAAGTGATCGACAAGGAAGCCCTCTCAGCTCTGAAAGAAGGATTGAACATGAACGCGCTATTTTGGAGAGATGTCCGAAATAAAAATCCATCTACTTATAACGAACTGGTTGAGATGATGAAAGTTGAGATTGTCCAAGGGCCCACGACCCAATGGCTTCCTCGGACTCAAAGGTATATCAGTAGAGGGTCCATGTCCCAAATTGTGAGTCAACAATGGACTCTGGCCGGACATGCAGTCGGTCCCACTTAGGGACAAACGTTAGCCACCGCCACGTTGAATGTCGTGCTCACGTTGTCTTATGAAAATGTTGGACCTAGCACCAATCCAGCTAGGAGCACTGGACAACCCTCAGCTTCTAGAAATAGAGGAAGAGGCAAAAGGCCCAGAGACAGGCCTCAGGAAGAGGCACGACCCTATTGCACTTTTCACCGTTTCTATGACCATGAGACAAGTGAATGTAGGAAAACTAACAGACCAAGGAGTAACCTTCGTGACACAAGGGAGAACCGTCACTAGGACATTGTACCTAGGCGAAGCTCCCCAAGAAGAAGGAAAAGAGGCGGCACTCGCTGCAGAATGACAGGAGCAGTGACAGGGAAAGGCCCTAGAGAGATCAACATCCTAGAAGGGCCTCGAATGAACACCAACCTATCCGCGAACATGACACGATCATTGGAGGACTCCATGTAGGAGGTGAATCCAGAAATGCTCAAAGAAATTACACCAGGGAAGCAAGGGCTCCGCCCATGACCAGTTACATAATAAACCAATCCCAAGGGGAAGGGCTGTAGATCCCATCACCTTCACTCAGGAGGATGTAGTAGAAGTGCACTTCCCATATTGTGATGCCTTTGTAGTCAGAGGTGTGGTGGCCCGCAATGGGCTGAAACATATGTTGGTGGATAATGGAAGCTCGGTCAACATCATGTTCGACACAACCTTTGACAAAATGGCACTGGATCATGAACTCGCTCCCAGGACCTCTTCCCTGTACAGGTTCACTAGGGATAATATTATCCCCAGAGGCAAGATCACTTTAGCGGTGGAGATGGGAGCATCGCCACAAGTGGCATATATCTTTATGGAATTTTGGTAGTGGATCGTCAGTCCGCTTACCATGGAGTGCTAGGAAGACCAGCACTAAAGGAACTGTGGGCAGTTACTTCCATACATCATCTATGCATGAAATTCCTTACCGAACGGGGAATAGCTACTATCTGAGGTGATCAGATGGGATCCAGGGAGTGCTACCTTTATCCTTAAGGAAAGATGAGCCCCGAATAAACATAGTGTTCGACGCAGAAATGTCAGAGGTCCCTGAAGAAGGACATCCCCCAATGCCGGATGTTATAATAGCAGAAGCCCAACCTGAAATAACCCCGAAAGAATTGGGCCCCCGAGTAATTGAATCAGAATCACAGGATGCCCCAATGGAGGAACTAGAAAGTTTCCCAGTAGACCCACATGACATAACTAGGGTCCTTCAGGTCGGAAAGGAATTGAAAGAGGAGACAAAGGAAGAACTGAAAATTTCCTTCGAAAGAACATGGATTTCTTCGAATGGAAACACGAAGATATGACTAGAATAGACCCGAGGGTCAACTGCCACCATATGCGGATCGACCCGAACTGTATTCCGCAAAGACATAAACGAGGGACATTAAACGTTGAAAGGTATGAAGCCCTGAAGGAAGAAGTAGAGAGGTTAGTTACCAACGGCTTCATTAGAGAAGGCACTTATCCGAAATGGATATCCAATATCGTACTTGTGAAGAAGCATAACAACAATGGAGAATATGCATTGATTTCTCTAACCCCGATCAGGCCTACCCGAAGGATAGCTTTTCACTTTCTCGAACAGACCAATTGGTCCACTCGACTGTGGGGCATGAATTACTGAGCTTCATGGATGCCTACTCGGGCTACTATCAGATCCCCATGTTCCCAGGTGACGAAGATAGTACCTCTTTCATCATTGGCAAGGGGCTTTACTGCTACAAGGTGATGCCCTTCGGCTTGAATAATGTCGGGGCTACCTACCAAAGGTTGGTAAATAAGATGTTTGCTAGTCAGCTCGGCATAACTATGAAAGTTTACATTGATGACATGCTAGTAAAAAGCCTCCGGGCTAAGGAACATATAAAATATTTGGACGAAGCTTTTCAGGTACTAAAGAAATATCGCATGAGGCTGAACCCTCTTAAGTGCGCTTTTGGTGTAACCTCGGGTAAGTTCCTTGGCTATATAGTGAATTGAATGGGAATAGAAGCCAATCTGAAAAAGATCAGGACATTAGTTGAAATGAGATCTCCAACAAAAACCTAAAGAAGTGCAACGACTTAAAGGTAGGATAGCCGCACTCAACCACTTTATTTCAAGGGCCACTGAAAAATGCTTACCTCCGCCCTCAACCACTTTATTTCAAGGGCCACTGAAAAATGCTTACCCTTCTTCAAAATCCTCACAGGGGAAAAAAGATCCCAATGGACCCCAGAGTGCGAAGAGGCATTTTGAGAGCTGAAAAGCTACTTGGGACAAGCACCTCTATTGAGCAAACCAAAGGAAAGAGCGCCCATGTTGTTATATTTAGCGGTGGCTAAAGGCTCAGTCAGTTCGGTACTCTTGAGGGAGGAAGACACGCATCAACTGCCTATTTACTATGTAAGAAGAGCCTTGCTGCCTACTGAAATGCGCTATCCGAATATGGAGAAGTTGACTCTCTCCCTAGTGACTGCTTCTTGAAAACTAGGACCCTATTTTCAAGCCTACAGCATTCATGTTTTGACAAATTTTCCACTCAAGCAAGTCCTTTAGAAGCCAGACGCCTCCCACTTGGAATCTTTGTGGATGGCTCCGTTGGCGAGATGGGCTCTGGGGCCGACGTCATTTTGGAAAGCCCGGAGGGGCATAAACTTAACTATATGGTGCGATCGGGCTTCAAGGTCTCCAACAATGTGGTCGAATATGAAGTTCTCTTAGCTGGTCTTCGACTGGCCAAAGAGCTACAGGTAAGAAACCTGATTATCAGTAGTGACTCGCAGTTGGTAGTGAATCAAGTGAATGGAAATTTCGTGGCCAGGGACAAACATATGGCAGTATATCTGAAATTAGTCATGGATTCCCTGCCCAGCTTCGAAAAGTTCGAACTGATGCAAGTACCACGCCAAGAGAACTCCCATGCGGATGCTATGTCGAAACTGGCGAGTAGCATGGATTCAGAGCTCCTCAAAGTAGTACCCATTGAAACTTGGCAGAACCTTAAACAGTTCGACAATAGAAAGATCATGGACTTATGCGATAAGCTCGGGATTAGAAATCATTTCTCTTCACCTCACCATCCCCAAGCCAATAGGCAGTTCGAAGCTGTCAACAAAACCATCAAGCTCACCCTGAAAAGGAAATTAGACGCTTCCAAAGGAGCTTGGGTCGATAAACTTCCCCAGGTCCTCTGGGTCATTAGAACTACTTGTAAAATTGTAATTGGGAAACCCCATTTTCAATGTCCTACGGTGCCGAAGCAATGAGCCCCGTGGAAGTCGGTGTTCCATCTCCACGTCACATACATTTCAATAAGGTGACGAATGATTGCTTGAGAAGGCTTGAGCTCGATCTCATCGAGGAAAAGAGAGACGACTCTCAAGGTAGACTCGCCTTTTACCAATGCAAGATGTTGCGATACTATAATGCCAAAGTGAAGAAAAGGGCCTTCTGTATCAGTGACCTAACACTCCGAAAGGTTTTCCCATCATTCAAGGATTCGGGCACAAGGACTCTAGGGCCAAATTGGAAAGGTCCATATCGAGTTGTCGAGGAAGTGAGACTTGGAACCTACAAAATTGAAGATTTAGAGGGAAAGATGATGCATCACCCATGGAACATCGAACACTTGAGGAAGTACTATCAATAAGAGACTTTTTAGCTATGTAAATATTGTAGATCAAATGAATGAACTGGTTTCTATTTTCATTCCGTCTCAATATGATGTCACCTCTATAAAGGAGATCTACTTAGTCAAAGGTAGCGCGGGTGCCATCTCTGATAAGGCTATCCACACATTTAATAGCCTTGCAGAGGTGCTAGCCACCATGAGGTCACCTCTACCAAGAAGATCTGCTTAGTCAGAGGTGGTGCATGTGCCATCTCTGATAAGGCTATCCACATATTTAACAGCCTTACCGAGGTGCTAGCCTCTATGAGGTCATCTCTACCAAAGAGATCTGCTTAGTCAGAGGTGGTAAGGGTGCCATCTCTGATAAGACATAGAATATCCACACATTTAACAGCTTTACAGGGGTGCAAACCCCCATTAGGTTGCCTCTACCGGGAAAATCCGCCCAGTCAGGAATGGTGCGGATGCTATCTCTGTTAAGGCAGGACGTGTCCACACGTTACACGTCCTTACGTCGATGCGATTATACTTGTCATTCATCATTGGCTTCTTCCATTTTCTTAAGTGGTTAAGTTTAGCCGATGCGATTATACTTGACATTTATTCATTGGCTTCTTCCATTTTCTTAAGTGGTTAAGTTTAGCTGATGTGATTATACTTGTCATTCATTGGCTTCTTCCATTTTCTTAGGTGGTTAAGTTTAACCGATGCGATTATACATGTCATTCATTGGCTTCTTCCATTTTCTTAAGTGGTTAAGTTTAGCCGATGCGATTATACTTGTCATTCATCATTGGCTTATTCCATTTTCTTGAGTGGTTAGATTTAGTCGATGCGAGTATACTTAGTCATACGATTGCACTAGAACGAAGCAACAACACTTAAAAAAGGCCTAATCTACATTTACAATTGCCCATATCCATGCCCCTGCCCTTACTTCTTCCTGAGGGGCCTCCTCCTCCTCCGCCTCCTCTTCCAACATTGGTCGGCCCCTAGTCTAGTCGTCGAACTCCTTCTCTAAAAAGGTGATGTCAAGCTCTGGATGCCTCTCCCGCAGACAAGACATGATCTCCTGGGCACTCCATAAAGCACAATAGTTGGCAAAGTCATCGTACTTTTTGGTCTTGTCGAAGTTAACCTTGTGGTCTTCGACTGCTACATCTCCAACTATCTTTACTTCGACCTTAAGAGATTCTATCTCTTCTACTTGGGTCTCGGAGAGAGTCCTTAGTTCGACTTTCTATTTGTTGTCCTCAACCATAGCCTCAGAGGTAATCCTTTGGTGGTCATTGGCCTGGTCGACTCTTTTTGTCAGAGCCACCACTTGGGAAGCTAATTTGTGTAGCTCGTTCTTGAGCTGATTTACTTGTATTTCGGCCGAATCCAGTTTAGAGGTGGCCATGACCCACTTCTCCTCAGCCTTCTCGGCCTCTTTCTTGGCCTTCGCCAGCTCAGCTTCCCAGTTCGACGAAGCCTCTTTCCTCTTTTCCAATTCTTCATTTTTCTTGTTGAGGCCTTGAACCAGGTCCTCTGCCATAATTGCCATACTTAATGCCTGGTCTTGTTGTGGACTCGGTCGGTAGCAGCGATTTTCGAAGGCAGCATTTCCAATACTGCCTCGGAGAGATCATCGTCCTTACTCCCCAGGAAGTCAGTTACCTTTCTTCGAGCTGGGGAGTTTATGGGCCTCTTTGGCCTCTTTATGGCAGGCCCCTCACCTATATACGTAGTTATAGGTACTATGGACTTTGGGATTACCGAAGGGGTCACGATGGTCATCCCGGAAGTCTAAAGAGGCAAAGGCAGAACCCCTTTTTCTCTTCACGAGGGAGCCTCCTTCCTCCATCTAGTCCTCTTCAGCCAGTTGCTAAGCCTTACTGATGGAAAGTAGCCTTTCAGACTGCTTTTTGTAAGCAGTCGAGCTCGTTTTTAGTATTTTTGCCTCCGTAATACTCCGACGGATAGACGCGAAGTCTGGCCTCAAGGGCTTCTTCTTATTAAAATCACCTGCAAAAAGGAATATTGCTTAAGTACTGAAAGAAGAAAAATGTTCAAGGAAGAGCCAAACTGATAAATTCACCTTGACTCGCCATTAGACCGTGCAGTGTGAAGGAAGTGTTCTTGTCGATCAGCTCGTTGTAGCTCCACTCTTCCTCGAATATCTCACACCTCGGAAGAGAGCCTACAAGTGATAAAAATATTAAAACCATAAGAAAAAAATTACTTAAGGAGAATCGACTCGGGAAAGGAACTTACTATAGCTGGAGAAAGAGGTCGGAACCGTAAGAGGCACTTGAGGTCGTTTTCCATGGTGTCCCACCTTCCGGCTGTCCAGAACCATGTACTCATCCATCCTTTGACCGATGTGGGCAGCTCTACTACGAATGGGAAGTGGGACCCCCACGGAACCAAGTAATACCAACCCTTACTCTCCTCACCCCCCACCACACACTTTGGTAAGAAGATGGAATGGAACACACTTAAGGGCATGTCCACCCCAATACTGACCCGAAGCCATAGCATCTAAGTTCCCACCATATGAGACTACGGCGTTCAGGTTGAGCTGGGTCCGGGCCAGCCCATAGAATCGAAGCACAACCTAAAGAATGGGTGGAAAGGAAGCCTAAGTCCGACCTTGAATAGGTTTTCACCCATCGCTACACACCCCGACCTCAGATAGCAGGCTCTCTCATCTAGGTTGGGTAAAATCAACTCAATACTGTTCGGTATCTTAAAAACTCTCCTACACTTCTGTAAGGTCTCCAAAGTGGCTTTGGAAGGGTATTTTGAGGCCCCCCATTAAATTGAAGCAACTACAGGGAAGGCAGGGAAATGTTCCCCTAGGCCCTAATCGCCCTGCCTAGCTCATTTGAAGTCACTATTATTGGTTCTCTTATGACAGAACCCTCATCACCCTACCTCTCCTTACTCATTGCGACACCAAAAGCTCAACAGCCATTTCTAAGATTCGAAAGTTTGTTCCAAAGAAAAGGAGAAGAAACTGGAAATACAATGTTACCTGAGTTCGAAAATAGGTTTCACTTGTCGGAATCCCTCAAAATGCTCGTCAGAGCTCTGGTTAGTCATCGGAGAAAAATAATGAACTTGCAAAAGCTTGAGAGTGTTTTTGAGATTTTCGCAAAGGTAAAAAGTCACAAAATGAAAAGAATGGGCCTTATATAGGCGTTCGAGGTTTTACCCCAGCCGTTGGATCATCTCCAGTTGCATCTAATCCATTCAAAGAAAAGCTTAGGATAGCCTTTAAAATTAAGGCCACCAAGATCAACGGCCCTGATGAGACGGTGAGCCTCACGCATGGCCTGAACGTGTCACCTTGAAGACAGGAGGCCATCACCACAACTGCCATTCATGGTAAAGGAGATGTGTCTCGAAAGCATGCAAACGCCCCCTATGATTACCTTGGGAAAATGCGAGAGCTTTCAAATCATTGGCACAAAGTCCAAGGTCGTCTCTTCAGAATCCATCACCTTGTCTCATCTAATTCTAAGCACCTCATCCAATTCTAAGTGCTGCAACAGTTCGACAGGATCAGAGCCTAGTGTTGTGATGACTTTTCTCAGAGTTGCCAACTCCTATCACTTCGGCAAGATCAGAGCCCAACGTTGCGATAGCTCCACACAAAGTTGCCAACTCCTATCGCTTCGGTCGGATCGAAACCTAGTGTTGTGACAACTTTTCTCAGAATTGCCAACTACTATCACTTCGGTCGGATCAAAGCCCAGTGTTACGATGACTTTTCTCAGAGTTGCCAACTCATGTCGCTTCGGCTACAATACTCATATCACTTCGATCAGATCATAATCCCAACGACGTGACCCCAAAATTACCAGCCCGCATCGCTTCTTCCATTTTAGAAGAAAACTTGTAAACACTCGATTCCTTCCCCGCTTCGACCATTGTGAAGCTCGTTTCGCAGCATCATCCAGCAAAGTTATAAATGTGTCACCTCCAACCTTAGACATTCATTCCCATGCGCTTCTGCTCAACGATCAAACTGAAGTCCTTGTACTATATAAATATCCATACATGGACTTGCGGGACTATTGTTACGAGTCTACGCAAACCCGACACTTCGTCTACCACGTGTTAGGAAAAATGACCCCCATTACGCCACGTGACATACAAGGTGATTACATATGGGATGAACTGATTCCGCATGGGACGAACAGATCAGCATAAGATGAACTGGAGTACCGTCCGACGAAAGAATCGAACTCATCCGCGAGTCGCAACGGATGCAAAGGCCTGCACTCTACATCCAGATATTTGCTCGGACCTGCCATACCTCATCTTCGCAAAGATCTTTTGTATAAGAATCATTACAAAGTCAAATCCATGACTGATTGATGGGACATATGGAAGGATGTAAATGGTCAACTCAGCTGCCCTTGTCAGAGCCTTCAATACACGCCAACCTATGGAGTGATAGATTGATACCTAGGATGGGACGGCTTATAACGATCTGACGCCACGTGGCCCCTCATCTAACAGTTCTCCTATTTCCATCCTTAGTATAAATACCTCTGCATTATGCCTGAAGTAGGGGCTGGACTTTCATTTCTCATAATATTGGTAACAAAAATGTTAAAAAAACTTTCCTTTTTTAGAGAAAAACTCATACGCCCTCATCGACCATGATCTGGCTATTACTCAACCGTCGATGATTCTTCTCCAATCGATCGAAAAACTGACTTGACCGTTGGGAGTGCTCGCGGCCACTTCCACCCTCACCGGAAAAGGCCATGAGTGACTAACGGCGTGTTATTGTGCGCAGGGAGGAGCTGACTTAAAGACTTATTCTATTGGCCACGTGTCGAAGCCATTTTCGAGGTCAACATGATTTATAAGTTCAATAGTGATTCATTTTATGTGGATTTCTTAATTTAAGAGGACAAGACATTATTGTTATTTAATGGGTTTATTAAAGATTTTTAGTCAACTTTGAGAGATTTTTGTTACAAGGAAATAAAGTATAATTGCAAATAATACATATAAAAAGGGTTAATTTTGATCATGTTTTTGGAGATTATGTCGTTTGTTAAATAAATAATTTTTCAGATAAGAAATTAAATTGAAAACCTTTGAAATGTGTTTTCAACCCAAAATAATGCAAGACGTTGATGCTTCAAACCCCAAGCTTTCTCTGGTAATTCCCAAAATCAATGCTACGCACGACGTGTGGACATTCAATTAAAAGTTAAATCCTGATTTTCATGGTAAAAAGGATGAGCTTAATCATCTAGCTCTCCAAGGCATGAAATCATGCATTGGTTAACTTGAAAGTAAGACATAAATTAATTCATTTATCTAAAAAATTAAAACCTCTTTTCCAGGCAAAAAAATGTCCTTGGACCTTAATTCGATGAACTCGTAATATTTTTGAGCTACCACAGAGACCCAAATTCAAAGTGAAGGGACTAAAGTGTAAATATCCAACAATTGATTCAGACCAAGGCACGATGATTGAAGACTACACAAAATCAATTAAATATAACTAAAAGTTGATGGACCGGAATTTAATGAAGAAAGAACTTTAGTTGAACGAAGGAAGAAAGTTGGGGATCAAAGTGCAAAAAAAGGAAAGAGATTTCCCCGCGTACACACATGGGATAAATTGGTTGCATATGCAAGGGCACCACTTGAAGAAACTGAAGCCAAATTGCTTCTTCCATGCGTGCGCATGGCATAGAGTAATCCTGGGAGAAATCTGTAGTTTTCTGTTTCGGCTGAAACTCTATATGCAATGGAATTTGGACGGTTTCTTGACCTAATTTTGAGCCTTAAAACTACAGAACATAGAAAAAAAAATTGAGCCCCTTGCATATCATATAATTCAACAATTCTTGCAATTAAAGGGAGGTAACTCATCCCACTTTTGGGCAAATACAAGAATTCAACTGCTGAACAACCAATTGTCTGTTCTGCTACTTCACCAAACAAAGTAGCAGCTAGCTTTCCAGTATTATCGTCTAGTTCAACATACGCTCTGTCACTTTAAATGTGATGAATATATTAATTAGAATTTGAATGTTGTTTAATTATAAATGAAATAAGACGTCAATTTTAAATGAAAATTGTAAGATACATACCGT